>CAUYQG010222079.1:0-10707 GCA_963574415.1 Tarsius wallacei
CAGGAGTCCAAGCAGTAAGGAAGGGTGTCAGAGACATGGGGAGACAGGGGAGGGAAGACTCAGGGGGCAGAGAGATCCCACGGTCAGAGACACAGAAACAGAGACCCTGAGAGATGTAGACCAGAGACCTTGAGAGATTAGAGCCCCCAGGAATCAGATTCCAGAGACTGGGAGACCCAGACCCAGAAAGAGACCTCAGATGTGAAAGAGGCAGAGGAAAGAGAATACAAGAGGGGCGCGGGGTGTCTTCTTGGACAAATGAACATGTTCTGGAATTGGTCGTGGTGATGAATGCCCATTGCTGTGAATATACGAAAAGCCATTGAACTGTAACACTTTAAAAGGTTGGATGAGCCAGGCACGGTGGCTCACACCTGTAATCCCAACACTTTGGGAGGTGGAGGTGAGAGAATTGCCTGAGCCCAAAGGTTTGAGACCAGCCTGGGTAACTTGGCGAGACCTCGTCTCAAGGATAAATCAAAAAAGTAGCCAGGCGTGGTGGCGCATGCCCATAGTTCCAGCTACTTGGAAGGCTGAAGTGGAAGGATTGCCTGAGTCCAGCAGGTTGAGGCTGTGGTGGCTGTGGGCATGCCACTACACTCCAGCCTGGAAAAAAAAAAGGGGGATGGTATGGTATGGGAATTATATCACAATAAAACTGTGAAAAAGGAAGAGAGAATGTAAGGAAGGGACCAGAGATCAGGTACCCTGGAAGACACAGATAAGAGTTACAGAGACCCTGAGAGGGACAGAGGCAGAGACCTGGAAACTGGAGACACAGAGGGTCAGGGACCCCAAGACCCAGATGCAGAGAAAGATAATAGAGTTCCTGGGAGGTTGGGGCATGTTGGCTCACGCCTATAATCCCAGCACTATGGAAGACCTAGGCAGCGGATTGCTTGAGACCAGGAGTTCAAGACCAGCCTGGGCACACAATGAGACCTCCTCACTACAAGAAAATAATAACAATTTAAAAACCAGCTCTTTGGGAAGCTGAGGTGGGAGGATCACTTGAATCCAGGAGTTCAAAGTTACAGCGAACTGTGGCTATGCCGCTGCATTCCAGCCTGGGTCACAGAGCAAGACCTTGTCTCTAAAAAAAAAAAAAAAAAGTTCCTGGATACACAGACAAAAGACACTAAGAAACAAAGAAACAGCAGGGAGAGAATTAAAACACTCTCAAGAGAGGGGACCCAGGCTGGGCACTTTGGCTCACACCTGTAATTCTGACACTTTGAGAGTTTGAAGCAGGAGGATCGCTTGAGGTCAGGAGTTCAAGACCAGCTTGGGTGAAGTGGCAAGACCCCTGTCTCTACAAAAAAAAAAGTAGGCTGGGTCAGGAGAATGGTTTGAACCTGAGAGGTCGAGGCTGCAGTGAACTAGGATCACAACTCCAGTCTGGGTGATAGAGAGAGACATTAATGTGTAAACTCAGACTGGGGGTGAGGGGCCTGTCCCACGATTGCCAGAAAGAACAGCCAGGGTCGTAGAGATTTATCCCAGACTTCACTGGGGAGGCCTTCAAGGTGGGAGAAGCCCTGAGGAGAGGAAGGGAAATCTCAGCCTGGAATGCAGGGGACGGGATGGATTTGGGGCTCCATCTCCCAGCGCTGAGCAATGACCACAGATTGGGAGACCCCCAGGGTCCGGTGCAGAAATCCAGGCACAGACTCACAGCCCTACACTCTGGCTATAGCTGCGACCGCCCCAACCGGATCCCAGATTTCCGCCGTAGAGGTGGGGTGGGCACCGTGATTAATGCAATTAATTAATTAACAAGATGGCTGAGGCAGCAGCTGAGGCCAGCTCTCAAAGCACTCCAGCCTTCAAGGGCCAGCTCCTCGGGTCCTGTCGCACCCGATATTTTTTATAGGTATTTTTTCTAGGTCTGCCGGGGGCAAGCCAAGCCCTGAGGAGCCAGTCAGACAGGACTCCAGATACCTCGCCTCTGCCCAACCCCCCTCAGACCTGGGAATCCAAGCCCTCAGCCAGGAGTCCAGGCCCCAGTTCCTCCTCCCTCAGATCCGGGAGTCCGGGCTCCCAGCCCCTCCTCCCTCGGACCCGGGAGTCCAGGTTCCCAGCCCCTCCTCTCCTAGGGTTTTATAAGTTACTATGCACTCTCCTCCCTGCCTTGGCTTCCCCCTCCTTGAATATCAGGGTCTCAGACTCTGTCTGTGTCCCCCAAATTCTCCCTGGGCTCACACAATGCCCTGGGCAGCCCCACTCTGCCATCACAGGAAGCGTGTGGGCTCAGTCCACAGGGATAGGAAGTGTGTCTGGGGACCTGCTGACACCTGATGAAGCTGTCACCAGCCTGGCCCTCCCAGGGGTGCTGAGGCAGGCCAGTGTTCCCAGGGCCGCTGTCCCCCCCTCTGTGGTGCTGACTGTGACCCGGCCAAGGTCAAGGTACAGGCACATGCCCAGCAGTGTGCTGGTCCTCACTCCAGGCTGCCTTTCTCCTGACTTTGTTTCCCCTGCTTCCAGCGGAAATGCAGACCGGCTGGGCATCAGCCCAGACCCCCGTTCCCTCACCCACAGCGTGTCAGCCTCCAAGTCCAACATCCCAGTTCCTTCCGCCCCAACCCTGTCTTGTGCCCTCTCATTCCAACTTCTTTTGCATTGGGGTTCCTCCCCAGCCCCACAGCCCCTGCCCTGATCTTGGCGCTCTTCCACACTGTGTTTTTTTTTGTTCTTTTTTTTTTTTAGTTGGGGGTCTCACTCTGTCACCCAGGTTGGAGGGCAGTGGCATGATCATGGCTCACCACAGTCTTGACCTCCTGGGCTCAGGCGATCCTCCCGCCTCAGCCTCCCGAATAGATGGGATTACAGGCTCACACCACCATGCCCAGCCAACTTTTGTATTGTTTGTAGAGATGAGACGGTGTCTTGCTATGCTGCTCAGGCTGGTCTTGGACTCCTGACCTCAAGCAATCCTCCAGCCTTGGCCTCCCAATGTGCTGGGTTTACAGGCATGAGCCACTGCACCCAGCCTTGCCCCACTCATTCTGGGGGTCTCTCTAAAGCACAAACTTGACCCTGTTCCCCCCTGCTTCTTATATCTCCCCATGGCTCTGCAGTGCCCTCAGGAAAAAGTCAAACTCTAACTCAGCCTCAGTCTGTGTGACCCAATGTGCTGCATTTAATAGAGATGGGGTCTTGCTATGCTGCCCAGGCTGGTCTGGAACTCCTGGGCCCAAGCAATCCTCCTGCCTCGGCCTCCCAAAGTGCTGGATTACAAGCATGCGTCATTCAGCACATTTATGGAGCTCTTAGTGTGAACCAAGCTCTGTTCTGGGCTTTGGGGATATAGCAGTGAATAAGACAAAGATCTCTGGCTCTTGGTTCTGATGGTCTAGCGGAGGAGACTGGGGTTATAGAGATAGGTGGTGATAGGTGCCCCGAGGAAGAATCAAGCAGGGTCAAGGAGGGTGGTCAGGAAACGCTCCACTGAGCAAAGACCTGAAGGAAGTGAGGGAGAAAGCCATAGGGACATGTAAGCAAGAGCAGTCCAGGATGCAAGAACAGCACATGCAAAGGCCCTGTGGTGGGGCTTGCCTGGCGCATGGGGGAACAGCAGGGAGGCAGTGTGGCGGGAGCAGGGTAAGCAGGGGAGCGGCTGGGAGATGAGGTGGGGTGTGGGGAATGAACACAGAACATGGTGGACTTTAGGGCCAGACGCTGTGACCCACACCTGCAATCCCATCACTTTGGGAAGCCCAGGCGGGAAGATCATTTGAGCCCAGGAGTTCAAGACCAGCCTGGGCAAAATAGCAAGACTTTGTCTCTACAGGAAAAAAAAAAAAAAGAACACGCTGGGCTTTGTGGGTTTTACTTAAGTTTTTTTCTTTTTTTGAGTTGGAGTCTCACTCTGTCGCCAGACTGGAGTGCAGACCTGCTGGGCTCCGGCGATCCTTCCACCTCAGCCTTCCAAGTAGCGGGAACTACAGGCGCGCGTTACCACGCCCAGCTCATTTTTTGATTTATTGTAGAGATGAGGTCTCGCCAAGTTGCCCAGACGGGTCTCAAACCCGTGGGCTCAGGCAGTCCACTCACCTCAGCCTCCCAAGGCGCAGGATTACAGGCTGAGCCACCAAGCCCGGTTTACTTAAGTTTTTTTCACTGAGGACTCTGCATGGAAGGGAAGGGCGTGATTTGCTGTTGTTTCTAATGGCCCCCCTCTGACTGCACATGGAAACACACCGTGGGGGGCGATTGCAACCCTCCAGGCAGGAGGTGGCTGCTGATTAAACCAGGGTGGGGATGTGGCAGGGTCAGACATGGTTTGATTGTAGATGAATTTCGAAGATGGAGCCGACGGAATTTCCTGATGAATTGCCTGTGGGGGGGAAGAGAGAAAGAGGCCAAATGCCTTGAAAATGAACAGTGGGCCGGGCGCCATGGCTCAGCCCTGTCATCCCAACACTTTGGGATTGCCTGAGCCCAGGGGTTCGAGACCAGCCTAGGCAACATGGCAAGATCTCGTCTCTATAATAAATCAAAAAATTAGCTGGACGTAGTGGCATGCACCTGTAGTTCCAGCTGCTTGGAAGGCTGAGGCAGAAGGATTGCCTGAGCCCAGCAGGTCGAGGCTGCGGTGGGTGACAGCATGAGACTCTGACTCAAAAAAATAGACAGTGAACCCCACAGGGCCTGAACCATCTATGCATGCATTCGAAGCTAGGAACTTTAGGATGTGAACCTTATAGCAATGGGACTTTAGAACCCATTCATTCATTCATTCAGCAAATACAGAGCATCCACTAGTGCAGCCTCTGCTGCAGATACTAGAGGTGCAGCCTTGAGCAAAATGTGACGGAAGGTCCCTGCCCTTTTGGCGCTGACCCAGGAGGAGGTGATGTATCTAGTGTGTGTCGTGATGAGAAGCCTTATGCAGAGAACATGAAGACAGAACAAAGGGCACAGGAGCAGCAGCTAGCCAAGGAGGGGAACACAGGCGACATCAGGGCCGAATCCTTGGGGCTGAAGTAACTACCAGAGGGGTTTGCCCCACAAGAAGGTAAAAGTGTTCTTTTGTTTTTTTATTTTTGAGTCAGTATCTCACTGTGTTGCTCAGGCTGGAGTGCAGTGGCATGATCACGCCTCACCACAGCCCTGAACTCGTGACCCTCCCACCTCAGCCTCCCAGGTAGCTGGGACTACAGGTGTGTGCCACCATGCCCAGCTGATTTTTTGATTTTTTTTGTACAGATGGGAGTCTCGCTATGTTGCCCAGGCTGATCTTGAACTCCCAGCCTCAAGCCATCCTCCTGCCTCAGCCTACCAAAGTGCTGGGATTATAGGTGTGAGCCAGTGCGTCCAGACTTAAGTGGGGTTTTGTTTTGTTTTGTTTTTGAATCAGAGTCTCACTCTGTCATCCAGGCTGGAGTGCAGTGGCACACTCCCAGCCACCACAGCCTCGACTTGCTGGGCTCCTGTGATCCTTCCGCCTCAGCCTTCCGAGTAGCTGGAACTACAGGCGCGCGCTACCACGCCTGGCTAATTTTTCGATAATTGGTCTCGAACCCCGAGCTCAGGCAATCCTCTCGCCTCCACCTCCCGCAGTGCTGGGATTACAGGCGTGAGCCACCGCACCAGGCCAAGTGGGTTTTTTTTTAATCCTCCGAAACCAACAGTGCTCAGACTCCCTCCTAGATGCAGCGGGCAGCCTCCCTCAGAAGGGATATCCCGGTCCTGTGCAGTCACAGGAAAAGTAACTTGAGTCTCAGAAGGGACCTAGGGACCTGGGGAAGGGTGTGGGACTCTGGGGGCCTGGAGCTCTGCCTCCCAGGCCTCCTCCTCCAAGGAGCCCTCTTTGCTTCAGACAGGTCAGACCCAGCTCCAGGCTCCTTCCCCACCACCCTCCTCATTCTTCCTGGCATTCTTGGTGGCACTTACTGGTGTGCAGTTTGCCTCCTCCATCAGAATATCAGCCCTGGAGGCCAAGCACCTGATTTGTCCTGCCTCTCCTGTGGCACCGCACCCAGCACAGGCCTGACATTCATTCACTGAACAGTGTTTACTGAGCACCGACTGTATGCTAGGCCCTGTTATAATGCTGGGGTACAACAGGGAAAAAGACTGGCAAATCTCCTCGCACCCAGCACCTGTATGTTGAGGAACTATTTGTTTCTTGGATTTGTATCAGATGTGAAAGAGGCTGGGCTTGTGGCTAAACCTGTAATCTCAGCAGTTTGGGAGGCCGAGGCGAGAGGACTGCCTGAGCCCGCGGGTTCGAGACCCACCTGGGCAACATGGTGAGACCTCGTCTCTACAATAAATCAAAAAATTAGCTGGACATGGTAGTACCTGTAGCTCTGGCTATGTGGAAGACTGAGATGGAAGGCTCACCGGAGCCCAGCAGGTCAATGCTGGGGTGGCCATGAGCATGCCACTGCACTCCGGCTTGGGCGACACAGTGAGACTCCAACTCAAAAAAAATAAAAATAAAAATCCAGCCAGGTGCGGTGGCTCAAGCCTATAATCCCAACACTTTGGGAAGCTGAGACTCCAATTCAAAAATAAGTAAGTAAATAAAAATAAAAATCCTAAATCTGGCAGAGCACAGTGGCTCATGCCTATGATCCCAGCACTTTGAGAGGCCAAGGTGGGAGGATCACTTGAGCCCAGGAGTTTGAGACCAGCCTGGACAACATAGCGAGACCCCGTCTTTACAAAAATATAAAGTGAGCCAGGTGTGGTGGTGCGCACCCGTGTGTAGTCCCAGTTACTTGGGAGGCTGATGTGGGAGGATCACTTGAGCTAAGAGTTGAAGGCTGTGGTGAGCTATGATCACATTGCTATACTCCAACCTGGACAACAGAGTGAGACCCGTCTCTAAGAAGAAAAAAAAATTCTAAATCTTATCAGCCCCTTCCCCCACATGCGGGCTCAGTTTTAACCTCTTGGCCATGTCACTGACACCTTTCCAGGCCATTTTACTGTCTGATCTTCCATTTCTATCTAGCTCATCTTTGCCTAGGTCTCTTCGGTTTAAGTCATTCTCCAACTGAAGAACCCTCAGTGGCCTCAAGGACAAAACTGAACTCAGCCCCACCCTGCCTTGCTGTCTTCGCAGCTCATGCAGGCCTGGATGGCTTGTCCTGACTTCAAGTGGCTTTCCCACCCTACCCAGCTAGAAAGGTCAAAGCCTTTGACAAAGGACCCTTATTCCGAACTCAGTGGCCAGGTGGGTGAGGGAGCCTGGCTCCCCTCAAGCCTGAAAGGGAGTGCCCTGTGGGAGAGGGAGGGTCCTTCCTCAGCTCCGCCCAACTATTGTCCCCAGAAGCCATGTCCTGATTTATATCTGGATTTTTTTTTTCTTTTTGAGTCGGAGGTCTCACTCCATCACCCAGGCTTGAATACGGTGGCACAATCACAGCTCACTGCAGCCTTGACCTCCTGGACTCAGGTGATCCTTCTGCCTCAGCCTCCTGAGTAACTCTCCTAGCTAATTTTTTGAGTTTTTTTGTAGACATGGAGTCTTGCCATGCTGCCCGGGTTGGTGTCAAACTCCAGGCCTCAAACAGTTCTCCCGCCTCGGCCTTCCAAAGCGCTGGGATTACAGGCGTGAGCCACTGCGCCTGGCCTATGTCTGGGGTTGCTGACACGCAATCTCCAGCCCTTCTGTGTGGGCTGCAAATTCTCTTTTGAAACAACACTCTGTGGGCCAAGACAAACACACGCCAGGGCCAGATCTGGCCTGCGGCAGTTGGCTGACCACTTCCGCTGGATTCACCTGTGCCAAGCCCTGTGAAGGACTTCCATGAGAACGTCTTCAGTGCACTTGTCTGTCACAAGGGACCCTGCAGACAGGGCGGCTGGAAGTTCCCATTTTACCAGTGGAGGAACTTGGGCTTTGAAACAAGATCACCCCACTGGAAGGGGTGTGAGATTCTGAAAATATGATTAAATACAGACTCTATTCAAGCCCAAACTCGAGGATGGCCAGCCGGGAGCATGAATTCAACTAACCCTGAATATACACTGCGATTTGGTTATGAGTGGATTTTTTTTGTAAAAGCAGGATTTTATTTATTTATTTTTATTTTTATTTTTTTTGAGTTGGAGTCTCACTCCGTCGCCCAGACTGGAGTGCAGTGGCACGCTCCTGGCCACCACAGCCTTGACCCGCTGGGCTCCAGCGATCCTTCAGCCTCAGCCTTCCAAGTAGCCGGAATTACAGGTGTGCGCTACCACGCCTGGCTAATTTTTGATTTATTGTAGAGATGAGGTCTCACCAAGTTGCCCGGGCAGGTCTCGAACCCGCAGGCTCAGGCAATCCACTCACCTCGGCCTCCCAAAGCGCTGGGATTACAGGCTGAGCTACCGAGCCCGGCAAAAGCAGGATTTATTAAGAAGACAGAAAAGCTTCCCCCGTGGGAAGGGACCCGAAGGGGTTGCCCATGAGTGGATTTTTTAAGGAAAAAAAGAAGCACTTCCTAAGTTGTTATCAATAATTTATATTACGGTCCGACATGGTGACTCATACCTAGCATCCCAGCCATTTGGGAGGCCGAGGCAGGAGGATCGCTTGAGGTCAGAAGTTGGAGACTAGCCTGAGCAGCCTAGCCAGACCCTATCTCTACCAAAAATAATCATAATATATTTTTTATTTTTTTGAACTGGAGTCTTACTCTGTCACCCAGGCTGGAGTGCAGCGGTATGCTCATGGCTCACCACAGCCTCGACCTTCTGGGCTCAGGCAATTCTTTTTTATTTTTATTTTTTTAGATTAGAAAATACAGTTTATTTAGAAAGCAAATTAGAGATAGAGAGAGGAGATTCACCTCCCCAAGGTAGGGGAGGGAGCCAAAGCTAGGAAACATGGCAACCGTGGCTTAAAAAACCGCTTGGTCAGACCATAGCTTAGCAAAGCAATGGCCCAGGCAGTTCTTTCACCTCAGGCTCCTGAGTAGCTGGGACTACAGGCGTGCGCCACCAAGCTCGACTTATTATTTGATTTTAGTAGAGATTAGGTCTCTCTATGTTGCCTAGGCTGTAAAGAGAATAAACATTAAAATAACATAATCCAGGCGTGCACAGTGGCTCAAGCCTATAATATAATCCCAGCACTTTGGGTGGCCGAGGCGAGAGCATTGCCTGAGCCTGAGCCCACGGGTTCAAGACCAGCCTGGGCAACATGGTGAGACCTTGTCTCTATAATAAATCAAAAAATTAGCTGGGTGTGGTAGCGCACACCTGTAGTTCTGGCTACTTGGAAGGCTGAGGCGGAAGGATCACTTGAGCCCAGTAGGTCGAGGCTGCGGTGGCTGGGAGCACTCCAGCCTGGGCAACAGAGTGAGATTCCAACTCAAAAATAATAATAAATAAATTAAAATAATGTAAGCCACTGATTAGTTCTGAGCTGGAGGGGTCCAACGCTCTTATGTTTCAGACCCTTCAGATGGGAAAAAGTCTCATTTTTCCCCACGGTGACACACTTGTGTTTGAGTGGTGGGCCTTGCCTGGAGATGATGTGTGTGTCACACTTGGGCCATTATTGATGGCTTCTCACCCCAAAGTCCCTGGGACTGTTCCCACGTGAGGGACTGTCTTCTAGCAGGGACCCATCACTGGGGTCACCTGGTGATGTTCCCTGGACTCCTGTGTGTGAGGCCCAGGGCTGTCCACAGTCTCCACAGCCCACCTGGGTCAGACGGAGCTGGGCAGCATTGCCCCTTGAGATGAGAAAAGTGTTTCTGGTCTTTCCTGGCCGCCCTGGGACTGAGTGTCAAGGGCCCCTTGTAATTATACTGACCTGGCTATGTTGACTTAACAAGCACTAATCTCGCATTTCCTGTGGCGCATTTCCTGTGGCCTGATGCTAAGTGCTCTGCAAATATTCTTTCATCTTTGTAACAGTCCTCAGGGAGTGGCCACTGTTATTATCCTCATTTTACACCTGGGGAAACTGAGGCACAGAGAGAACAAGTGACTTGAGCAAGGTCACACAGCCGGGAAGTGGCAGAACCAAGATTCGAACCCACAGTCTGTGCCCTTGGTCGCCACACAGGTCGCCTTGCATTCAGCAGGGAAATATTCATCTTTATTCCTATGTATATTAAAGTGAAAAAACAGGCTAGGCCCAGTGACTCACACCTGCAATCCCAGCACTTTGAGAGGTCAAGGAGGAGGATCACTAGAGCCGAGTTCAAGACTTGCCTGGGCAACATATCAAGGCCTTGTCTCTACAAAAATTCAAAAAATGGCTGGGCGTGGTGGTTCATGCCTGTAATCCCAGCACTTTGGGAGGCAGAGTCTAGAGGATTGTCTGAGTCCAGGGGTTCGATACCAGCCTGAGCAACTTGGCGAGACCTTGTCTCTACAATAAATCAAAAAATTAGTTGGATGTGGTGGCACACACTTGTGGTTCCAGCTACTTGGAAGGCTGAGGCAGAAGGATTGCCATGAGTATACTCAGAAGGTTGAGGCTGTGGTGGCAGAGTGAAACTACCACTCAAAAAAAAAAAAAAAAATCAAAAAATTAAGCTGGGCTCGGTGGCTCAGCCTGTAATCCCAGCGCTTTGGGAAGCTGAGGTGAGTGGATTGCCTGAGCCCGTGGGTTCAAGATCCGCCTGGGCAACTTGGCAAGACTTCATCTCTACAATAAAAATCAAAATTAAGCCGGGCTCGGTGGCTCAGCCTGTAATCCCGCGCCTTTGGGAGGCTGAGGTGAGTGAATTGCCTGAGCCTGCGGGTTCGAGACCC
>CAUYQG010222081.1:0-20468 GCA_963574415.1 Tarsius wallacei
CGCGCCTATTGTGCTGGTTATTTTTACGGCTGAGGCGGATGTTTGGCCTGTGCCCAGCAGGTCGACACTGGGGTGGCCATGTGTGTGCCACGGCCCTCCAGCCTGGGCAACAGATTGAGACTCCAACACAAAAAAAAAAAAAAAAAAAAGGAATGTTTATTGCATCTATTAATCCTAAATACCTCCCAGGTATTGCTTCCTGAAATCTTCCAAACAATCCTATAAGGCAGACATTATTTATCCCCATTTTACAGATAAGGAAAGGTGAGTCTTAGCGAGTGAAGAAAATTTGCTGAAAGTGGAACTAGGACTGAAGCAGAGTTCTGGCAGTCTCTAAAGTTAAAGTACCAAATAACTGCTATATTGGGTTAAACAAGCTGAGAGAGATAGAAAGAAGGATGGACGAAGGATGAAAGAAATGGGATTGGAAATGAGGCCTCTCCCTAGAGGTGTCAGTGAATGGACTGGTGAGTTAAAATTTGAATTAGTTGTTCGGGTGGGAATTGCAGTAAATCTTAGGTTAGGATTCAGTCTGGAACCGGCTTTGGAGTTCAGATCCTGTTGAGAGTTTGGGGTGGAGGGCTGCCTCTGTATTTGAGATTAGGGTAGAGTTTTGATTCAGAGTGGAGTTTGCATCAAGTATTGAGAAGCGATTGGTCCAAGTCAGTGTCAACTAAACTCCCCTGAAGACAAGAACCACTGGAGCACTTATTGAAAATATAAATTCCTGGCCCCTCTCAGACCTGCTGAATCCGTCTTGCAGGAAAAGCGATTCCATCGGCAAAGGAGCCCAGCTGGGTCCGATCATCAGAAAAGCAGAGAAATTCTGCATGTTGGTGCAACCCTGGCTTACCATGAGAATCATCTGGAGAGCTCTTTACAAACACTGATGCCTGGGCCCCATCCCTCTACTAAATCAGAATGTTTACTACTATGTTTAAAAAGTTCCCCAGGTGGCCCAGCATGGTGGCTCATACTTGTAATCTCAGCATGTTGGAAAGTTGAGGCAGGAGGATCCCTTGAGCCCAGGAGTTTGAGACCAACCCTGGCACATAGCAGATCCCTGCCCCTTGATCTGCACCCCACCCCCACCTCACCCATCCTCTCTATAAAAAATTAAAAAATCAGCTGGACATGGTGCAGTCCTGGCTATTCAGGAGGCTGAGATGGGAGGATTGCTTGAGCCCTGGAGTTCAAGTCTATGGTGAACTGTGATCACACCACTATTCTCCAGCCTGGGTGACGAAGCTAGACCCCATCTTTCAAACAAAAACCAAAAAAATTCCCCAGATGACTCCAATAGGAGGTGAGAGTTGGAATTTCAGATAGATGGTTAGAGATGAAAATAGACATTTCTTTCCTCCAGGTTCAAAAAGCCCTTGAGCTCTCGTCTATGGCAATTGTTCTATACCGCTTGATTTATAAATATTTGGGCTGGGTTTGGTGGCTTGGTCTGTAATCCCAGTACTTTGGGAGGCCGAAGCCAGTGGATTGCCTAAGCCCGTGGGTTCAAGACCAGCCCAGGCAACTTGGCGAGAACTTGTCTCTACAAGAAATAAAAAATTAGCCAGGAGTGGTAGCGCACGCCTGTAGTTCCAGCTACTTGGAAGGCTGAAGCCGGAGGATTGTCAGAGTCCAGCAAGTCAACACTGGGGTGGCCATGAGCGTGCCAAGGTACTCCAGCCTGGGTGACGGAGTGAGATTCCCACTCAAAAATAAATAAATAAATAAATAAATAAATAAATATTTATATTCCTGTTTTTACAACAGCTTTGTAACCTTGAAGGGCAGAGACCAGGTATTCACTTTATTACTTGCAGTGCTTGGCACTGTGATACTGAATAAATACCTATTTGCTCTGTGCATTTAGGCATTCAAAGGGTATCCTTGGCAGCTCTGTTCAAGGATAAGAACTATACCATGTACACTGCATGCAAATTCACCCAAGGAAAGGAACTTTTCTGCTTGTTTTATGAATTGTCAAGAATCACTCAATGAGAAGCAGCTTGTTCATTGACTGGAGTCTGGGCAACCTTTGCCCTCCAGGTCATTACCTTATCCACAAGCCATTCCTGGCATCCGCCCTTTCTTGGCGGCTCCTACCATTAACCTCCTTTGCATCTAGGCCACTCCTGAGTGACTTGGCTGATCAATAGCATGTGGTTTGGGGACCCTGAGTGCTAAGTCTGAAGAATTCTTGCAGTAGGCCGGACACGATGGCTCATGTCTGTAATCCCAGCACTTTGGGAGGCCAAGGCAGGAGGATAATTGAGGCCAGGAGTTCAAGACTAGTCTGGGCAACATAGTGAGACCCTATCTCTTAAAAAAAAAAATCAAAAAATTAACCAAGCATGGTGATACAAACCTGTAGTTCAAGGTACTTGGGAGGCTTGAGGTGGGAAGATTGCTTGAGTCCAGAAGGTCAAGCTGTGATCATACCACTGTACTCCAGCCTGAGTGACAGAATGAGACTCTACCACCCTCCCCTCCAAAAAAATAATTCTTTCAGTTGCCTTCTGGAGCTTTGGACGCACTCATGAAGCTTTGAGCTGCCATGTAAGAAGTCTGGGTACTCTGAGACCCTTGCACCATCCCCAAGAGAACACATGGAGAGTCCCTGGAATGACATGAAGAACGAGATGCCTGGCTAGCCCCCAAGGCATCTCTTGGAAGGAGGGAAATCAAAAGCCCTAAAGCCATCTTTAATCTGCCAAAACACATCATTTCAAAAATATCAAGATAACGCCCAATCTGTAACAAATGGAAAATAAAAGTTAGGTTATTTATAACAAAATAATATATTTTAAAAATATTTTGATGCCTCAGGCAAAGCACAGAATAGTAGGCATAAATAAAAATGTACGTGTATTCAAAATTCCTGGAAAAAAGCTGGGTGCAGTGACTCTCACCTGTAATTCCAGCACTCTGGGAGACGGAGGTGGGAGGATTGCTTGAGCCCAGGAGACCAGCCTAGGCAACATAGCAAGGCCTCATGTCTATTTTAAAAAGTCAAAAAAATTAGCCAGGTGTAGTGGCATGCACCTGTAGTCAATTACTAGGGAGGCTGAGGTGGAAGGATAACCTGAGCCTGGGAGATCAAGGATGTGGTGAGCTGTAATTGTGCCACTGCACACCAGCCTGGGTGACGGAGTGAGACTCTGATTCAAAAATAAGTAAATAAGTAAGTAAATAAATAAATAAAATTCCTGGAAACCACAAAACTTCAAATGCAGGCTCATATGGGTATGTTGTGCCAGCAACTCAAATGCCAGGGATGATATTGCTTTTGGTGACTTTAGAAGATGATGGGCACATTTTTTGCATAGTTCTAAACAAAACCAGATGCAATGTCTCCTGATTTTACATTAGTTATATTCCTGGAAATTAGTATATATTAAAACAGTGTTTAAAATGCCCCAGGTAGGCCAGTTATGGTGACTTAAGCCTGTAATCCCAGCACTTTGGAAGGCCAAGGCAAGAGGATTGTCTGATCCCAGGGGTTCAAGACCAACCTTGGTAACTTGCTGAGATCTCATCTGTACAATAAATCAAAAAATTATCCAGGCACGGTAGCACGCTCCTGTAGTTCTGACTATTTGGAAGACTGAGGCAGAAGGATCGCCCGAGCCTAGCAGGTTGGCGCTGGGGTGGCTGTGAGTGTGCCACTGCGCTCCAGCCTGGGCAACAGAATGAGACTCTGACAAAAAAAAAAAAAAAAAAAGCCCTAGGTTTAGAAGCTCTGGACCTGGATAAGATGGGGAAAGTATATCCTACCTTGTCTTACTCACTGAATATAACCGTAAAATCTACATGCAGCCATGAAGCAGCTATTGAGAATTCTAAAAAGCAGATGGGTTGGTTTAAAAAAAAAAAAAAGATCAGAAACTCGGTGAGTTTCCTGTTTTTGCCCCTTTTGGATTTGGACTCAGCCCAGAAGTGACCCCACTCATGGAGAGAAAGAGCACCAGGAAAACTCTCTAGTTCTGGGTATAGTAGCTGGAAAGGGGATTCCTAACAGTCAGAGATTTGGGGGTAAAATACAATTTTTCTTCTCCTGTTTGTTCTCTTGAGCCTTAGCCCTCAGGTAATCCCAGCCATAGCAACTTGCAGTGGCAGTCTTCAGGTACCTAAACTTTGCGACAGGGCAAGCTTCCTCTGTAATTAACGAAGCTGTGATCCCAAGAGGGGGTAAACCCCCATGCTTTTTTTCTCTCTTTGTCCTTCTATCTCTTGGTTCTACACATGGGCACTGTTTTGAGGTGTGTACAGCAGAGTAGGATAACAAATGCCTCCGTTTTCTAGATGGAGAACCAAAAAACAAAAACAAAGAACCCTCCTCCCCCTCAAGGAACTTGGAAGTGCCAGAGACATGGCAGAGAGGGAACACCTTGGGACAGTTCATGAACTCCTGAGCTTACCCTCAAGCTGCGTATGCACAGATTTGACCCTAAACAGCATATTAAAACCTGAGAAAACTAAAACACTGGGTAGACACTATCCAGGTCTCAGACTGGTTACTGGTTAGTACATACAGAGGAAAAATCTAAACAACATTGCAAAGACTTTGAAAATGGAAGCCGGGCTCGGTGGCTCAGCCTGTAATCCCGCGCCTTGGGAGGCTGAGGTGAGTGGATTGCCTGAGCTTATAGGTTTGAGACCCACCTGGGCAACTTGGTGAGACCTCATCTCTACAATAAATCAAAAAATTAGCCGAGCATGGTAGCGCGCGCCTGTAGTTCCAGCTACTTGGAAGGTGGAGGCGGAAGGATCACTGGAGCCCAGCAGGTCGAGGCTGTGGTGGCGGCTGGGAGTGGCCACTGCATTCCAGTCTGGACAACAGAGTGAGACTCCAACTCAAAAAAAAAAAAAAAAGAAAAAAGAAAATGGAGCTGATGTTGAAACCAACCACACTAATCAGATCTTGCAGCTTGAACTCAACTAGGTCAATTGCACAATAAAACAAAAATATACAAAATTTTCCATAGGGTTTAAAAAAGACCTAGCATCTCATAATATAATTCAAAAAATGCAGGATGCAACCTAAAATAACTCAGCATAGAAAGAACCAGAAAAATCTCAACTAGCATGGGAAATGATGCTAGTGCCAAGACGACACAGATGTCAGAATTATCAGTAAAACTTTTAAAGCAGCTATTATAAAAATGCTTTGAAAAGTAATGAGGGGTGAAGAGTCTTGAAACAAATAGAAAGTCCAGCAAGAACCAGGGTGAGTGAGGGATAGTAAGAAGGTCAAACTCCACCTGCATGCAGCTTACTTAAGTAGTTAATCTCACTTGTACCCCACAACTCTATAATTTAAATAAATAAATAAAATTTAAAAAAGGAAGCCCAGCAAAGAAATAGAAAAATATAAAGAAGAACCAAATGGAAAAAAGTTCTGAAAAATACAATAACAAAAACAACTAAGAAGACCAAGCCAAACAAAACAAAACTCTTAATGGAGGGCTCAACAGCAGGATAGATATGACCAAGGAAATTTCAGGAAGCCTGAAGATAGATACTTATAAATTATTCTAACAGCACTAAAATAAAGTAAAAAAAAAATAAACAGAGCCTCAGAGACCTTTAAGCAACATCAAAATATTTTAGTCATGGCACCAGAGTCCTGTAACAAGAGGAGAATGACTATGGTGCAGAAAAAATATTTAAAGATATAATGACTAAAAACTTCCATGTGCCAATTGCATACACTTCAAAGTTAAAGAAGCTCAGCAAACCTCAAACAAGATAACTTTAAAGAAAGTTGTCCCAAGACACAGCAGACTGAAACTGCTGAAAGCTAAAGATGAAGAAAAAATATTGAAAGCTGCCGGAAGCTAGGCTCGGGGTCTCAGACTGTAATCCCACACTTTGGGAGGCTGAGTTGAGTGGATTGCCTGAGCCCACAGGTTAGAGACCCGCCTGGGCAACTTGGTGAGACATCATCTCTACAATAAATCAAAAAATTAGCTGGGCATGGTAGCACGTGCCTGTAGTTCCAGCCACTTGGAAGGCTGAAGTGGAAGGATCACCAGAGCCCAGCAGGTCAAGGCTGCGGTGGCCGGGAACGTGCCACCTGCACTCCAGTCTGGGTGACAGAGTGAGACTCCAACTCAAAAAATAAATAAATAAATAAAATAAAGAAAGCTGCTGGAGAAAAATGACACATCTACTATAGAGTAACAATGATTTGAATGACTGCAGATTTCTCATCAGAAACCCTGGGGACAAAGGGAAAGTGGAACAGCTTTTGTTTTTTTTCCTCTTTTAATTTTTTAATTTTAAATATGTGGGGTACAATTCAGGGTTAGGTATATAAATGTTCATTATGCAGGTACCCTTGTTAATGAGGTGTGACCCCTGTCCCCCTGGCAGATTCCCACTACTGCCAATCTTGCCCCCCCACCCCACCCCAGCAGTTTCTTGCTACTGCCAATCCTTTTCTTATAGTATGATAATTGGCCAAGGTCCACTTATGAGTGAGAACATGTGATACTCAGTTCTTTATTTCTGTGATACATCACTCAGTATTATAGACTCTAAGTACATCCAGGTTGCTGTGAAGTTCATGATTGTGTCCATCTTTATGGCTATGTAATATTCCACCACGTATATGTACCGCTTTTTTTTTAGCCAGTCATCTTTTGATGGGCTGCATAGTTGGTTCCATGTTCTTGCTACTGTGAACAATGCTGCAATAAACATCCATATGCAGGTATCTTTTTCATAGAGTGACTTGAGTTATTCTGGGTATATTCCCAGTAGGGGGATTGCAGGATCATATGGAAGATCAATTTTTAGATCTTTTAGGACTCACCACACTGTTTTCCACAGAGGCTGTACTAGTTTACACTCCCACCAACAGTGTAGAAGTGTTCCCTTTTCACCACATCCTCTCTAGCATCTGTTGTTTTTTGAGTTATTGATGATGGCCATCCTGACTGGAGTTAGGTGGTATCTCAGTGTAATTTTAATTTGCATTTCCTTGATGACTAGTGAGGCTGAGCATTTTTTCATGTATCTGTTGGTTGCTCATATGTCTTCTTTTCAAAAGTGTCTATTCATATCTTTTGCCCACTTTGTAATGGGGCTGTTTGTTTTTCTCTTTTCAGCACACATTCAAGTTCCTTGTAGATCCTAGATGTTAGGCCTTTGTCAGACATACAATTGACAAATATTTGGAATAGCATTTTTAAAGTGCGCCCCCCAAAACAAAGAACCAATAACCCAGAATTCTATATTTAATGAAAATATTATTCAGGAATGAATGTGAAATGATAGTTTCAGATGAAAGAAAACTAAGAGAATTTGTTGCCAGCAGATCTTCACTAAAAGAATTTCTGAAGATTTTTAGGTGAAAGAGAAATGGTACCAGAGAGAAACTTGGACCATCAGTAATGAAGGAAGAACCACAGATATGCAAAGATCAGGGTAAATATAATAGACTATTTTTCTCCTTAGCTCTTTGAAATATTTGGCAATTGAAAACAAAAATTATAACATTGTCTGATGGAATTTTCAATGTATTTATGTATAAATGTATATATGTACATTTTACTTGAAGTGGTAAAATTTTGATGCTAGCAGACTATACAAAGGGGGACCCAAAAAATCCTAGAATTTATTTATAAAAAATTGTGTATTTATTCTTACATGTTTAAACTTCAGTCACCTTCAAAGTACTCTCTGTTTGATGCAATACACCTCTCGAGATGCTTTTTCCACTGCTCAAAAAAAATTTGGAATTCATTTGTGTGGATGCCTTTGAGAGATTATGCCTTTTTTTTGGTTTCACCTCTTCCACATAGGCAAAATGTTTCCCTTTGAGGACTTTTTTCATCTGGGGAAACAAAAAGAAGTCACTCAGGCAAGATCAGGTGAATAGGGAGGGTGAGGCAGAGCATGGGAAAAAACTGCTGAGCACGGAAGGGGCAGGTGCACTCATAAATTTCCCATCATGAAATAAGCAAGAAAGAATCTCCAAAAACAATTTGCTGAAGCTGAATACAGTCTCTCACAACAATGCTAGCTGGTAAACTGATGCTGATGTTTTCTTAGAACACTTACCTAGTTGGGGAAGCCTGCACTGCAAGATGCCCACCTTCCAAAAAATAATTCCTGTTTTTGGGGGGTTCTCCCTTATAAAAAGCTAACTATGTATACTGTAATACCTAGAGCAACTACTTTAAAGTCTATTCAAAGAAACATAATTTAAAAGAACAATAGATAAAATAAAACACTGAAAATGTTCAGATAATCCAAAAGAAGGCAATAAAGGGTAAACAAGAATGAAACAAAGTGACAAATGGAAAGCAATTAGTAAAATGGTGGACCTAAATCCACAAATATTAATAATTACATTAAAGGTAAATATCTTGTCATGCCAATTAGAAAAACATTCTATCAGGTGAATTAAAAGAAAAAAGAAAAACAAGACCTAACTATATACTGCCTCCTAGAAACTCACTTCAGACATGACCGTAGAGTCAGGTTGGAATTAAAAGTATGGAAATATATATTCCATGCAATTTCTAATCAAATGAAAGCTGGAGGGTCTGTATTAATATCAGATCATCTAGAATACAAATGAAAGGAAAATTACAATAGATAAAAACAGACATTGCATCATGATAAAGGAGCCGGTTCCTTAAAATGACATACCAATCTTAAATGTGTATGTACCTAATAACCTTTAAAAACACATGAAGCAAAAATTGATGAAGCCAAAAGGAAAATGGACAAATCCACATAATTAGAGACATAAATATCTCTCTTTCAGTAATAAATAAAACAGATAGAAAACCACTAAGGATATGGAAAAATGAATAACATAATCAACTGACTGGATATAACTAATGTTTACAGAATACACCACCTAACAATAGCAGAATTTGCCTATGAAAAATTTACCAATCCTGGGAAATAAGGCAAACCCAAACAAATTAAAAAGAAATATAATCATACAAAGCATGTTTTATAACCTTTTTTTTCTTTTTAGTTGGAGTCTCACTCTGTTGCCCAGGTGGGAGTGTAGTGGCACACTCATGGCCACTGCAGCCTCGACCTACTGGGCTCAGGCGATCCTTGTCTCTACAATAAATCAAAAATTAGCCAAGCGTGCGCCTGTAGTTCCGGCTACTTGGAAGGCTGAGGCGGAAGGATCGCCGGAGCCCAGCAGGTCGAGGCTGCGGTGGCTGGGAGCGTGCCACTGCACTCCAGTCTGGGCGACAGAGGGAGACTCCAATTCAAAAAAAAAAAAAGAAAAGTAAAGAAGACTTGACAATAACCTATGCTTCTACTTTAAGAAACTAGAAAAAGAAGAGCAAGATAAACTCAAAACAAATAGGAGGAAAAATATTAAAAACAAGAGCAGAAGTCAATACAATGGAAAATAAAAACAATAGAAAAATCAGTAAAAAAAAAAAGCTGATTCGTTGAAGAGATTAATATAATTGAAAAGTCTCTACCAAGAGGAATTAGTTTTTTAGGGATGCCATGACACATTCACAACAAACTGGGTGGCTTAAGATAACAGAAATGTATTCTCTCAATGCTGGGGGGCAGAAGTCTGAAATAAAGTTTCCAGCAGGACTACACTCTCTCCTGAAGCTCTAGGAGAGATTTTGTTCCTCAGCCCTCTGGGTTCTGCTGGCTACAGGTGTTTCTTGCCCTGTGGCTGTGCCACTTAATCTCTGCTTTCATCTTGAGGTGGCTTTCCCCTCTGTGGGTTTCTCCTCTTCTGTTTCTTAGAAGGACACTTGACATCAGATTTAGGGCCCACCTGGATAATCCAGGATGATCTCATCTCAAAATCCTTAATTACATCTGCAAAGACCTTTTTTCCCATAAGGTCACATTCACAGGTTCTGTGATGTGACTATGTCTTTTTATAGGCCACCACTCAATGCAATACAACTCACAAAGAAAAAAAAGACACAAATTATTAATATTGGATATAAAAGAGGGGATGTCACTACAGATATCCTCTTCCCCGTTTTAATAACTTAAAAGGATTATAAGGGGCTGGGCTCGAGCTCAGCCTGTAATCCCAGCACTTTGGGAGGCTGAAGCAAGTGGATTGCCTGAACCTGCGGGTTTGAAACCAGCCCAGGGAACTTGGTGAGATTTTGTCTCTACAATAAATCAAAAATTAACCAGGCATGGTAGTGTGCACCTGTAGTTCCAGCTACTTGGAAGGCAGGCGGAAGGATTGTCTAAGCCCAGCAAGTTGATGCTGGGATGGCTTTGAGTGTGCCACTACCCTCCAGCCTGAGGTACATAGTTATACACAAACACAAAAAAAAAAAAAAAAAAAAAATGAAGGATTATAAGGTAATAGTATGAATAATTCTACACACATACACATAAATCTGACAAGTTTGGTGAAATGCACCAGTTTCTTGAAAACCACAAATTGTGAAAAGTTATCTCAAATGAGCTAGGTAATATTTTTGGCCCTGTAACTATTACAGAAATTAAATTTATCATTAATTTCCTTCCAAAAATAAAAATATCCAGGCCCAAATTGTTTCACTGGCAAATTCTACCAAATAATTGTAGAAGAAATAATCCAATTCTACATAATCTTTTTCAGAAAATAAAAAAAGAGAATACTTTCGAGCTCATTTTTTGAAGCTAGGATTACCCAAATACCAAAACCAAAGATATACAAGAAAAGACGATGACAGACCAATTTCTCTCATAAACGAAGACTCAAAAATTCTCAAAAAATTAAGAAATTCATATTCAGCAAAATATAAAAAGAATAATATACCATGACTAAATGGGTTTTATCCCAGGAATTTAAGACTTATTCAACATTTAAATATCAACCAATGTAATTCATCACATTAGTGTTTAAAGAAGAAAAATCATACAAAATATCAATTGAAGCCAAAAACCTACTTGATAAAATTAAACTGCCATTCCAATCTCCAACTCTCAATCACGTGAGAGTAAACTAGGAATAGATGGGAACATCTCAACCTGATAAAAAGTATCAAAAAAATCCTTATAGATAATATAATTAATGATGACTAACTAAATGTTTTTTGACTAAGATCAAGAAGAAGACAGGAATGTTCATTCCCACCAACTCAATTCAGTACAGGACTGCAAATCACAGCCAGTGCAATAACACAAGGGAAAAACAGATATACAGAGGGCAACAAAAGAAAAATCTCTATGTATAAGTTGCATAATTGCTTTACATAGAAAACCCCCAAAATCTACCAAAACAAACAAACAAAACACTTGTAGAAATAAGGGAGTTTGAGAAGATTGCAGGATATAAGGTCAACACACAAAATCAATCATGGTTTCATATACTGACAATGAACTATTGGAAAAATACATTTTAAAAATACCATACACAATAGCACCCTGAAATGAAACACTTAGGTATAAATCTATCAAAACATATTCAGGGTGTGTGCTGAAAACAATACAAAGCTGATGAAAGAAATCCAGTCATATCTAAATAAGTGGAGTGAAATATGTTGTTTTGGAAGGCTTGACATAGTAAAAATGTCAATTTTCCTCAAATTGACCTAAAGATTTCATGTAATCCAACAAAAATCACAAGACTTTTGTAAATATAGATACTATTATTTTAAAATTTACATTAAAAGAGAAAGAAAGTAGAATAGCTAAGGCAATTTTGAAAAGGAATAATAGGTTAGCGACTCATCCTGCCTAGTTTTAAGACTCACCATAGTAAATTATGGTACTGTTAATGCTCAGCTGCTCTCTCTTGGTACCAATCAATCAAGGGGCAGGAATCTGGTAGAAAGACGTTTATTTCTGAATTTGAATCCGGGGAGCAGAGCCAGGCTTTTGGCCTCTTTAAAGTGGTTCTGCTTACCCTTCAAGTTTTACAGTCAGCTTTTATGAGTTCAGGGTAGTTGGTACCTATACATTGACTATGTGACCGGCAGAGCATTGTATAGAACTTAAATCACAGCCACATTTTGTCAATAATGACATTTATGGTCCACATTTCCTGGTGCCAGCTACCAGAGATATCTCACAGCTTTTATCAGTAACACCAGGCAGAGGTGTTAATCAAGATTGCCACGAAGTGAAGGGAGTTAACTAGGCCTAAGACATCATACATTACTACATGTCGTTACACGCAAAAGTTATACAGACCACAAGACTTGCCTTGATACTATATAATTCAAACCTGTGACTATTAATAAAAGGGAGTAAATGGGAATTTACATCTCTCAGTTAATTGGGCACAGTCTGCAGGGAAGTTAAGAATTCTTTGAAGTTACTTACTGGGATGCATAGAAGATAAGGGAAGCACACCTTTTGTTAACTCCCAGGAATATGCTTAATCCCTGCCATGACCTTCTCTAGGGGCCGTGTCAATATGGACAGACAATAGCGGGTCTCTGTATCAGTGCAGAGTAAACTTCAGTAATCAAGAGAGTTTGGTTCTGGTGCAGACTGACCAAAATGTGGTCATCTGATTTTCCACAAAGGTGCAAAAGAAAGTCAATACAGAAAGGATGGCATTGGCAAGTGATGTTGGAACAATTGGTTATCCATATGCAAAACCAACAAACAGAAAACTTCAATCTAAAGTGAACTCAAATTATAGATCTACATGTAAAACATACAACTATAAAAATCTTAGACAAGTTAGGCAAGGAGTTTGTGTGTAAGGCAAAAAATTCTTTTACATGACAAAAACACAATCTATTAAAGAAAAAATTTAGCAGATTAGACTTCGTCAAAATTTAAAACTCTTGCTATATGAAAGACACTAATAAGAGAATGAAAAGAGAAGCTAGAAACTTGGAGCAAGTATTTTCAAGTTGCGTATTCAACATAGGACTTGTATTCAGAATATATAAAGAACTCTTCAAAACGCAACAGTAAGAAGACAAATAACTTATTTGAAAATGCACAAAAGACTTGAACACTTCACTAAAGAGGGTATGCAGATGGTAAATAAGCATATGAAAAGATCTTCAACATCATTAGTCATGAAGGAAATGCAAATCCAAGCCATGATGAGCTATCACTGCGTGCCTATTAGGATGACTAAAATGAAAAATACTGTCAACACTGAGTGCTAGCAAAGATGTGGCACTATTAGAACTCTCACACGTTGCTGATGAGAAAGAAGACTGGTAGTCACTCTGGAAACTAGTCTAGCAGATTTTTACAAAGCTAAACATACATTTGCCATATGACCCAGCAATCTCACTCCTAGATATTTACTCTAGAAAAAAAACTTTTGTTCACAGAACCTATACATGAACTTTTTTTTTTGATTCGGAGTTTCACTGTGTCTCCAAGGCTGGAGTGCAGTGGCATGTTCATGGCCACCGCAGCCTCCACCTGCTGGGCTCAGGTGATCCTTCTGCCTCAGCCCTCCAAGTAGCTGGAACTACAGATGTGCACCACCACACCCAGCTAATTTTTCTTGATTTATTGTAGAGATGTGGTCTCACCAAGTTGCCCAAGCTGGTCTCAAGCCCCTAGGCTCAGGCAATCCTCTTGCCTCGGCTTCCCAAACTGCTGGGATTACAGGCGTGAGCCACCGCACCCTGCCTACATGAACATTTTACAGTCTCTATTCATAATTGCTCATACCTGGAGATAATACAAATGTCCTTCAATGATGAATGGATAAACAAACTGTGGTACATCCATACAATGGAATGCTACTCAGCAAATAATAGGAACAAAGCATTGATTCATGCAATAACTTGGGTGAATTTCAAAGGCATCATGCTGAGTAAAAGAAACCCATCTGAAAAGGCTGTATGATTTCAATATGATATTCTCAAAACGAATGGAGTGAGGGGAGTTAACAAGGCCTAAGACATCATACGTTACTACATGTTGTTACACGCAAAAGTTATACAAATCACAAGACTTACCTTGATACTATATTATTCAAACCTGTGACTAAAGGGAGTAAATGGGAATTTACATCTCTCAGTTAATTGGGCACGGTCTGCATGGAAGTTAAGAATTCTTACTAGGTGAGACCTCATCTCTACAATAAATCAAAAAAAATCAGCTGGGCGGGGTAGCGCGCGCCTGTAGTTCCAGCTACTTGGAAGGCTGAGGCGGAAGGATCGCCGGGGCCCAGCAGGTCGAGGCTGTGGTGGCTGGGAGTGTGCTGCTGCACTGCAATCTGGCGAGAGAGTGAGACTCCAACTCAAAAAAAAAAAAAAAAAAAAAAAAAAAAGAAATCTTTGTAGTTAATCACTGGGATGCATAGAAGACAAGGCAAGCACACCTTTTGTTAGCTCCCAGGAGTGTGGGTACACGTGGGTACATAATCGTGAGAGATCATAGATCTGTAGTTGTCAGCCTCTTGGGGTTGGGGAGAACGACTGCAGATGGACAACCAGTGGGAGTGTTCTGTGGTGATGTCACTGTCCTGTATCCTGATTGTGGTGGTAGTTGCACAAATCTCCACACGTGTTAAAACTGTGCACCCCAAAAGTCATTTGATTGTTAATTTGAAAAATAAGATTAAACACACCTTGTGTTTAAACGTAAGCCAGGGTCTAGCTTAGATCATTTTAAACTTGTTTTTTCACCTACCAAAATGACCAGTGAAAAGTCCAAAGGTTGGATGGAATTAAGGGTTTATCATGCTTTATTGTGATTTCTTGTGCTGGACCAACTGCCTCATTGCAGGATGCGTTGCCAGGGCTGCAGCTACCATGCCTGTATTCGAATGCAAAAGTGTGTCCTCTCTGGCAGATAAGTTTTAGAAAAAGGCCCCCTTTCGGTGGAAGATTCCCAACATGGAGCCCTTCCATCAGAACAGATGCAGTCTCTTCTTGACAAGTGGCACATGGGAGCAGCCTTGAACCTAGCATTCCTGGCTTCTCAAGTCAAAGTGCCAAGTGCAGCTCCAATCATTATGTCAAAACAAACAAACAAATCTAACACTCCATAATTTCCCCAAATGCCCTCAAGATCTGGAATGGCTCCTCTTAAGAACAGCCATCCTGGTCCTGGAGGGTCATGCATACAACTAGTTAAGTTAGAAAAGCTATTCCTGGCTGGGCTGGGTGACTCAGCCTTTAATCCCAGCACTTTGGGAGACCGAGGCGAGTGGGTTACCTGAGCTCGCGGGTTTGAGACCAGCACGGGCAACTTGGTGAAACCCCGTCTCTACAATAAATAAAAAATTAACTGGGCATGGTAGCGCGCGCCTGTAGTTCCAGCTACTTGGAAGGCTGAGGCGGAAGGATCGCAGGTGATGCTGGGGTGGCCGTGAGCATGGACCCCTCTCCTACCTGGGGGAGGTGAATCTCCTCTTCCTTCTCTCTCTCTCTCTCTTATTTACTTTCTAAATAAACTGTATTTTACAATCTAACTTCTGTGCAGTTCTTTGCATCTTATGCACAGCACTGGGTTGCAGACACCCCACTACCCAAACCCTGCCTCCACTGCCCTGGCTGATCTAGCATTTTGGAGGCCCCGCTGGGATTGTGACCTGACACCTTGGACTTAAGCAGAACTTTTATTAGATAATCTGTGTTTTATAGAAAATTATATATTTTCTCTATTCATGAATGGGAACCCTCCCTGGATGCCTGAATGTTGAGGGGAAACACTGGACTCTAGGTCACCCTAAACCACCTTCCAATGCATTTTATAGCATTCATTGTGCTTTACAATGAGTTCACCAGACTCAGATTAGCAATAGAAACGATTATATTACATTTTCTCCTACATTTTGCATCTCTGAAATGTAGATCTATCTTAAAATTGATAGCCTTATAATTATTTGTTGACAAGATGGTCACAATAATGGGAATTGCCTATGAATACATGACCTTGGTTGTTATTCATAAGTGAATAAGTGGGCAACTGAAATCCCTAACATTTAATCAGCAAACCATTTAAGGTCCATATGTGAGAAAATATGAGGACTGGCATTAACAGAAAACATTCCGTTGACATCTACTGATAATATCAAGAAAATATCAGCAATGAAATCCAATTTATCCCATTTTTCTTTTATGGATCATGCTCCTGATGTAAAGTCTAAGATCTCTGCCTAGTCCTAGGTCCTCAAGATTTTCTCCTGTTTTTTCCTAAACTTTTAATAATTTTAGTTTTATATTTAAATCTGTGATCAATTTTGAGTCAATTGTATACAAGATGTGATACTGAGGAGATTGAGGTTCTTTTTTTTTGTCCGTGGAAGTCCAATTGCTCCAGGAATATTCATTGAAAAAGTTATTTTTCTTCCATTGATTGATTTTTTGCCTTTGTTAAAAAATCAGGCCAGGAACAATGGCTCAAGCCTGTAATCCCAGCACTTTGGGAAACCGAGGTGAGAGGATTGCCTAAGATCGGGGGTTCGAGACCATCCTGGGCAACATGGCGAGCTCTCGTCTCTAAAATAAATCAAAAAATTAGCTGGAAGTGGTGGCTGGTGCCTGTAGTTCCAGCTACTTGGAAGGCTGAGGTGTGCAGTGGCCGTGAGCATGCCACTGCACTCCAGCCTGGGTAACAGAGTGAGACTCCAATCCAAAAAACAAAAACAAAAACAAAAACCCAAAAAGGAAAAATCAGTTGGGCATATTTGTGTGAGTTTATTTCTGGGTCGTGTCTATTTCATTGATCTTTTAAGTCTATCTTTCCTCTGATACTACAAGTTTTGATTACTGTAACTATGTAATAAGTTTTGAAATTGGGTAAGCTAATGGCTCCCATTTGATTCTTCTTTTTCAAAATTGTTTTACATATTTTCGTTTCCTTGCATCTCTTTGTGAACCTTGGAATAATCTCATCTATATGAAGGAAAGGTCTTGCTGGATTTGTAATAGGAATCTACTAACCCTGTGTATCAATTTGGGGAGTATTGATATTTTTACTATTTTTGGTCTTCTAATGTCTAACACAGTATGTCTCTTTATGTCTTTTCTTTTATTACCATTGTGTAATTTTCAGCATACAAGTATTGCAAGTGTTTTGTTAAATTTACACATAAGTATTATATCTTTTTGAGCACTTGTAAATGTTTTTGTATTTTTAAATTTGGTGTTCACTCACATTGCAAGTATATAGAAATACAAATGATTTTGTATATTTATCTTATATCCTACAACCTTGTTAAACTCACTTATTCTAAGTGTATTTTTGTAGATTCCTTGGGATTTTTGTTGTAGGCAATTAAGAAATATACACTAAGAATTGTTTCTTTTCTTTCTTTTTTTATCTGTATGTCTTTTATTTTATTTTCTTGCCTTATTGCTGTGGCTAGAACAATAAGCACTAGGTTGAACGAGGGTGCTGCGAGTAGATGTCCTTGTCTTCCTCCCAATCTTACAGAGAAAGAACTAAGTATAATGTTAACTGTTTGTCAATACTTTTTAGCAAGCTGAGGAAGTTATCTTCTATTCCTATTTTTCTAAGTTTTTTTTCTTTAATCATGAGTGGGTGTTCAGTTGTGTCAAATACTCTCTTTTGCATCAATTGATATGATTTGACATGATTTTTCTTCCTCATTATGTTAATATAGTGCATTACACTGATTGATGTTCAAGTACTGAACCAATCTTGTACTCCTGGAATAAACCCACTTGGTCATGGTACATAATTCTTTTTATATATTATTTGATTCTCCTTGCTAATATTTTATTTTATTTGTTTATTTTGAGTCAGGGTCTCACTCTCACCCAGGCTGTAGTGCAGTGGCACATTCACAGCTCACCACAACCTCAATGTACGAGGCTCAGGTGATCCTTCTGCCTCAGTCTCCTGAGTAGCTCGGATCACAGGTGTGCACCACCACACCCACTTAATTTTTTTACTTTTTGTGGAGACAAGTTCTCACTACGTTGCCCAGGTGGTATCGAACTCCTGGGCTCAAGCAATCCTCTCATCTTGGCCTCTCCAAGTGTTGGGATTACAGGCCTGAGCCACTGCACCTGTCCCTTGCTAATATTCTAAAAGGATTTTGCATCTATATTAATGAGGGATCGTGGTTTGTAGGTTTTTTTTGTAATGTGTTTATCTGGTTTTGTTATCAGGGTAATATTGTCTTTATTTTAAAAATTGAGAATTACTCCCTCCTCTTATCCCTCTGAAAAGATTATATTGAATTAGTGTTAATTTTTTCTAAAATATTGGCAGAATTTACACGCAAAACTACTGGGCCTGAAGATTTATTTTTTGAAAATTGTTAAGTTCAAATGATGTTTTTCATATTGAGTGAATTGTGATAGTTTTTGTTTTTCAAGAAATTGGTCCATATCTTTTAATTTATCAAATGCTTCTATGTAGAATTGTTCATAGTATTCCCTTATTATCTTTTTTTTTTTTTTTTTTTGAGTTGGGGTCTTACTCCATCACCCAGGCTGGAGTGCAGTGGCATGTTCACAGCCACCCCAGCATCAACCTATTGGGCCCTGGCAATCCTTCTGTCTCAGCCTTCTAAGTAGCCGGAACTACAGGCGCACACTACCATTCCTGGCTAATTTTTTAAAAAAATGTATTGTAGAGACGAGGTCTCGCCAGGTTGCCTGGGCTGGTCTTGAACCTTCAGGCTCAGGCAATCCATTCGCCTCAGCCTCCCAAAGTGCTGGGATTAAGGGCTGAGCCACCAAGCCTGGCCTATTATCTTTTGATGTAGTGATATCCGCTTTCATTTCTGATATTGATAATTTGTGTCGTGTCTCTTTTTTTCTTTGTCAGTCTTGCTAGCGGTTACTCAATTTTAATGATCTTCTCAAAGAACCAGCCCTTGGTTTCATTGATTTTTCTTTATTGTTTTTCTGTTTCAATTTTACTGATTTCTGCTTTTGTCTTTATTTCTTTCCTTCTATTTGCTTTGAGTTTATTTTACACTTATTTTTCTAGATTCTTAAGGTGGGAGTTTAAACTATTGATTTGAGATGTTTTCCTTTAATAACTTATGCATTTAATACATATATTCTTCTCTCTTTGGAATGACTTTAACTGTCCCACAAGTTTTGATATTTTGTTTTATTATTTTTATTGTTTAATGTGTTTTTGTTTGTTTGGTTTTGGTTTTTTTTGAGTCAGAGTCTCACTTTGTCACTCAGGCTGGAGTGCAGTGGCCACTGCAGCTTGGCCTCCTGGGCCCAGAGACACTTCCATCTCAGCCTTACAAACAGTTGGGACTACAGGCAGACGCCACCACATCTGGCTAATTTTTTTTCTATTTATTTAGAGATGAGGTCTTGCCAAGTTGCCCAGGCTAGTCTCGAACCCCTCAACTCAGGCAACACTCTCACCTTGGCCTTCCAAAGTGCTGGGATTACAGGCATGAGCCACCACATCCGGCCAGTTTAATGTAGTTTTTTCAATTTCCCTTGAGACTTTATCTTTGGCCCATGAATTATTTAGAAGTATTTTGTTTAGTTTCCAGGTGCTTGTAGATTGTCTTATCTTTCTGCTACTGATTTTTACTTTGATTCTAGTGGGATCAGGAAACATACTTCATATGATTTAAACTCTTTTATCATTCCTTTTTTTTTTTTTTTGAGTCCGGGTTTCACTCTGTCGCAAAGACTGGAGTACAGTGGCACAATCATGGCTCACCGCAGCCTTGACCTCCTGGGCTCAAGTGATCCTTCTGCCTTAGCCTCCCAAGTAGCTGGAACTACAAGCACATGCCAACATTCCAGGCTTATTTTTTTATTTTTGTAGAGACAAGGCCTCGCTACATTGCTTAGGCTTGTCTTGAATTAAATATTGGGATCACAGGTGTGAGTCACCATGCCCAGTTTTCAACTCTTTTATGTTTCTTAAGGTTTGTTTTGTGCTTTTCTTTTTTCAGTGTCTTCATGTGAAAGATTCTGTTGCTAATTTGAGATCTTTCTCTTTTTACAAAAACTGCAGTGGCTTTTAGTATGTTCACTAATTTGTGCATCTGTTATCACATCCAATTTTAGAACATTTTCATTACCCCCAAAAGATACTGCAACCCTCAGATGTCACCCCCAATCTCTCCATTGTGTTCCCTGTTCTAGGCAATCATTGATTCTTCCTTCCCTTCCTCTCTCTTTCCTTTTTTCCTTCCTTCCTTTTTTTTTTTTTTTTTTGGAGTGGGAGTCTCACTCTGTTGCCCAGGCTGGAGTGCAGTGACCACCCCAGCTCCAACCTTCTGGACTCCGGCGATCCTTCCGCCTCAGCCTTCCAAGTAGCTGGAACCACAGGCATGCACTAACATGCCTGGCTAATTTTTTATTTATTGTAGAGTCGAGGTCTCGCCAAGTTGCCCAGGCTATCTCAAACCCCTGGGCTCAGGCAATCCTCTCACCTTCACCTCCCAAAGTACTGGAATTACAGGTGTGAGATTCTGTGCCCAGCCAGCTTTATCATTTTAAATATCCATCAGCAATGTATGATTCTTCTAATTTCTCCACAACCTCAATGTACGAGGCTCAGGTGATCCTTCTGCCTCAGTCTCCTGAGTAGCTCGGATCACAGGTGTGCACCACCACACC
>CAUYQG010222086.1:0-10990 GCA_963574415.1 Tarsius wallacei
AGCGCGCGCCTGTAGTTCCAGCTACTCGGAAGGCTGAGGCGGAAGGATCGCCGGAGCCCAGCAGGTCGAGGCTGCGGTGGCCGGGAGCGGCCACTGCACTCCAGTCTGGGCGACAGAGTGAGACTCCAACTCAAAAAAAACAAAAAAACAAAAAAACAAGAAATCCAACCAAAGGCAATCTACAAATTCAATGCTATGCCCATTAAATTACCAACATCATTCTTCTCAGACCTGGAAACAACAATATACAAATTCGTATGGAAACATAAACGACCACAAATAGCCAAAACAATCCTTAGCAAAAGAAACAAAGCAGGAGGCATCACACTTCCCGACTTTAAACTTTATTTAAGGCTACAATAATCAAAACAATTCAATATCAGTACAAGAACAGGTATATAGACTAATGGAACAGGATAGAAATCCTAGAAGCTAAACTTCAATTTCTCAACCAACTCATCTTCGACAAAGACTCAAATAACAACCAGTGGGGAAAGGACATCTATTCAGTAAATCTTGCTGGGAAAACTGGCTGACCATGTTCAGAAGAATGAAACAGGACCCCTACTTATCACCATACCCCCCCAAAAAAAATTCAACTCCAAATGGATCAAAGACCTAAACATAAAACCTCAAATGTTAAGAATCTTAGAAAACACAGAAGACACCTTTATGGAAATCTGAATAGGCAACCAATTCCTGACCAAAACCCCAAAAGCCCATGCCATAAGACATAAGATAGACAAGTGGGACCTCATCAAACTGAAAACCTTCTGAAAGCAAAAGAAACCACTAAGAGAGCAGAGAGAAGCCCACAGAATGGGAAAAAATATTTGCCAACTACATATGTGTCAAAGGTCTAACATCCTGGATCTACAAGGAACTCAAACGTGCCAAAAGGAAAAAAAAAAAAAACTCATTAAAAGTGGGCAAAAGACATGAACAGACACTTCTCAAAAGAAGACATACAAGCAGCCAACAGACACATGAAAAACTGCTTGGCCTCACCAATCATCAGAGAAATGTAAATCAAAACCACATTGAGATATCATCCAACACCAATGAAAAAGGCCATCATTAATGAAACAAACAACAACAATTGTTGGTGAGGATGCAGAGAAAAGGGAATGCTCTTACACCATTGGTGGGAATGCAAACTAGTTCAACCTCTATGGAAAACAATGTGACAATTCCTAAAAGAACTAGAAATTGACTTTCCATATGACCCAGCTATCCCCCTTCTGATAATATACCAGGGAGAAGTTCAATCACTCTACAAAAAAAGATACCTGCACATGCATGTTTATTGCAACACTATTCACAATAGCAAAAACATGGAGCCAACAGTGCTGCCCATCAAAACTGGACTGGATAAAAAAATGTGGTACATATACACAATGGAATGTTACACAGCCATAAGGAATAACAAAATTATGGACTTCACAGCAACTTGGATAGATTTAGAGTCTATCATACTCTGTGATCAATCACAGAATCAAAGAACTGAGTACCACATGTTCTCACTCATTAGTGGACAATAGCAAAGGGAGGGGGCACATTGCATCAATAGGGTAACTGATCCCAAACCAGGTGAAGTTGGGACCAAAGGGAGGCCCAAACTTTACCTGTATAATGCCCACTTTGTACCTAAATCTGAATTGTACCCCACATCTTCAAAATAAAAATAATTACATTGAAACATAGACTAAAATAAAGGGGAAAGAGGGAACAGGAGGGAAAGGAGGCACAAAAGGGCACAAGGAGGGAAGTAGGCCATAAAGCAAGTGGTTTACATCCTCCTGAAGACTGCTCCGTGATTTTATACTCTGTATCTCAAAGAAAGGGTAGAGGAATAGTCAATTATGTGTTCAACTTGTGTACAGGAAATTTACATTTCACAAATGATAAACAAGCGGAAAGACAGCGCAGAGGAAGATCCAACAGAACTCTGCTTCAAGGCTGGTCCATAGTGGGAATACGTGTGCTGAAAGGTTTCTGGGCCCACAAAGAATTTTCTTGTGAGAAATTTGTGAGGAAGGCCATCTGGGGAGATATGTAGCCTCCATTGCTGCAGCTGGAAAAAAAGGGAGGCAGTTCTCTTCTGTGTGCAACTCAATTACCAAGCACAACTTTCCCTTTGGCATAGTGAGTCTGGGGTCCCCAGATTATGTTTCCTTTCACACTTGAACAGGCTTGGATTCGCCTTCTCATACTCAGACTCCTTAGCAAGTTCCACCACCTACTTGCAGCATGATCAGAAAGAACTCAAGGAAGGTCAGAGAGGAGTCCAGTGCACATACCACTGCTGTCTTTAGGAAGAGAATAAAGTGTTCACCTCATCAACAAATTCCTTCATAAGCTCCACACAGAGAAATAGCATCTGAGAAGATTCTTCGTTCAGGGAAACACCAAAGAGAAGGGGATAAAAGAGTGTTTTCACTCACTGCCGTAAAAGTTTTGATGTTTGTGCCATACTTAAAATAATCTACAGAAAAATTTAGTGTACCTTTGTCAATTTAAAGGACCTAGTATTGTCTATGTTTATGGAAAGAAAAATATAAAATCTGGACTTTTCTTTTTTTCATGGATTTAGTAATAAGCTTAAAGTCATTGTGAAAGACATATCTCACTGGTTTACCATTTAATTGGCTTATTTTTCTAACAAAGTGAACTGAAGAAGTTTACACCTGTTTTTATTAAGTGGGTATGCAAGTTAGTGCAAACAGTTTGATCATTCTATGTAAGTGTATTGTAAGTAAAATATGTTACATTATGTAAATAGGATTTTAAAAATATAACATTGTCAAACTACTTCAGCTAACTGTTCTACCTAAATTTTCATTAGTAAAGGTTTGTTTATTTATTTATTTGTAATAGATAAAATTTACCTCAAGCTATAAAACACTAGATACGAGGAACCCATATCAGGGAGAAAGAATTTCAGGAAATGGAATTATGTGTTTTTTCAATTTAATAACCATTATTATCAGTCACCTTACAAGAGGGCATGCTTAATAAAACAGCAAATGCAGTCTTTTTTCCTCCAGAGCATGTAGAAAAAGAGAAAGATTAAAAGTCATATTGTTAAAAATTATAGACGTTATGTTTATTGTACAATTTAAGCACTTACATTCTGCTATATCATTACACTGACAAAAACTTGTTGCAAACAAAAGTTGCAAAGTAAGACAAAACTGCTTTTTCCATTTCTTTAAAATAATTCCATGAATGGAATTGTAGACTTTGTCTGCTATTGGTGCCTTCTACCACCTGTTTAAACCCCTCAGTTCAATGTTAATTTTGCTTTAAGCTGGCAATTATCTTCTAAAGACTGTTTTTTGTTTTGTTTTTTACAAAATTAAGAAAAGAGCTTTCTGGATTCTTCTTTTCTTATAAAGATCTAAGTTTTCCTCTTGTATCATATTCTCGTGACTAAAAAACTTCATTCATGATTTCATGCTGTGCAAGCTTGCAAGGAACAAATCTCTAAGCTTGCTTAAGTTTTTCCGAAAATGGTTTTATATCACCTTCAATTTTTAAGGAAATTTTAGCTGATATAGGTTGACCTTTTCTTTAAGCACTTTAAAGATGTCATCTCATTGTCTGTTATGTTTGCATCATATTAGAGGAAAAAACCTATAGTCATTCTTCTTATGGTTCCCTATAATGTTTTTATTTTTCCCTTCTGGCTGCTTTTAAATTTTACTCTTTACCACTGTCTTTTAGCAATTTGATTATGAGGGTCGCAGGTGTAGCTTTACTTTTGTTTTATCTGCTTTCTGTTTCTTGAGCCAGTAGAATCTCTAGACTTAAAATATTTATAAAATGTGTAAAACTGTTGGCCATGGTCTCTTCAATGCCTCCTCTCATTTTCTGAGACTTGAGGACCTCCAGATGTGCCACAGATCTCTGAAGCTGGGTTTACTTTTTTCCTTTTGGTGCTTCAGAATGAACTCTTTTCATCCCTGTGTTATCAAGTTTACAGATGTTAAACTGAATTTTGTCTGACATACTTTTAACCTTATTCAGTGAAATTTTTTTGCCTATATCTTCTTTTCTATAAATTAGTTCATTGTGACTGATATCACAAACTACTATAAACTAGGTGACTTAAAACCACAGAAATTGTTTCTCCAGCCGATATGAAAGCCAGAAATCGTAAATAAATGTGTCAGCAGAAGCATACTTCCTCTGAAGGGTCTAGTTCTGTTTTTTTTGGCTTCTCCCAACTTACTGTAGCTGCTTGGTGCTGCTTGGTATTCCTTGCTTGTGACTTCATCACTCTTCTCATGGCTTTCTCCGGTTTGTCCTACTCCATCGGTGCCTCACCAACAGAGATAAAAGTAATGACACAGAGCCCGCTCAGATAATCTAGGAAAAGTTCATTCACACAAGACTTTTAACTTAATCAATCTTTTCCATATGCAGTAATTTCCATTCTTTTGTCAAATAAGTTGATCTCATATTCTGGGAAAAGGAAATCAGTATATCTTTGCATGAAGTAACCTTTTTTAGTCTACCGACTTGGCATTCAAAGACTATGTCTGGTCCACATGCTTCTTCACTCATTCCAACATCCCCCAAAGTCTCAATCCTATACAGCATCTATTCAAGACCAAAACCTCATCTAAATATCATAAATCCCAAATCTCATCTAAATTAGGTATGTGTGAAACTCTCCATATGATCTTGAGGTAAAATTCCTCTATCACTGTGCACTTGTGCAACTAGATAACTTATCTGTTTCCAACATACAATGGTGGAAACAGTATACACTGACAGTTATAAATATCTTTATCCCAAAAGAAAGAAAATAGAAAAACTATAAGGGTTTCTGTTCCCAAGCAAGTTAAAAATCCAGGCAGCAAAAATTTCAATAGGTTATAAGGCATAAAAATAATTTTTTGTGTGTGAGTTACAGATCTGACTTCTGGGCCCGAGACTCTGCCCTCAGAGTTGTTTTTCCAGTTTTTCTTTTCTTTTTTTTTTCTCAGATGCACAAACTTGCATCTGAGTGCTTTTATCAGCCTGTTTTCTGCTTATAGAACTTTGAGAGTCTGAAAGATTTATCTTATATCATTCTATTGCACTTAGTCCACCATTTCTGTTTGTATACTGTGCTCAAAAACCTTGTATGTCACCTGTATATTTCACAGGAATTCAGATCACTAGACAGGAGGGGCCTCCACATATATTTCCTTGACAATCATATCTCTATTCCTGCTTTCTACTGAGATGGTTGAGTTGATTCATGAATCACATGTCTAATGTTTTCAGTAAAATTTGCCCAGCCACACAATTGGGCTTCTGTCCAGAGCACATCTTCCTAAAAGTGAATCTCCTAATTTTAGCATCTTTTGCAATCTGGATAGGCTGAGAATTTCCCAAGTCATCGAATACTGGTTCATTCTTGCTTAACAGTTCATTTCTCAGTTTATCTCATTTTGCTCACATTTTATGGAAGCAAAAAGAAATCAGGCTGCCCCTCCAACACTTGTTTTGGAGATCTCCTTGATTAAATATCCAAATGTATTACTTACAAATTCTGCTTTCCACCCAACAGTAGAACACAATTCAGCCAAGTTTTCTGCTGCTATATAACAAAGATAGCTTCCAATGATGTGCTTCCCATTTTCTGATGAGTCTTCACCAGAATTATCTTTCATGCCTTTATTTCTATCAATAGTCACTTTAAGATGATCTAGGACTTTTCTATCATGTTTCTCAAATTCCTACCCAACGCCAAAGTCTGTACCAGGGTTACTGTAATAAATTGCCACAAAACAGGTGGTTGAAAACCACAGAAACTTAATCTCTCACTGTTCTGGAGAGTAATGTCTGAGACCAAAGTGGAGGCAGGGCCACGTTCATATGGAGGCCTTAAGAGGGAATCCAGGGCAACCCCTTTGGGTCCCCTCCCACTGTGGGAATTTTTCTGTCCTCTCAATAAATCCTGCTTTCTCAGAAAAAAAAAGAGGAAATTCATCTTTTGCCTTTTCCAGCTTCTGGTAGCTATCCAGCCATCTTTGACTTGTGACTGCATCTCTCTGCTCCAGTTTTATTCATGCTGCCTTCTCCTCTGGCTGTCTGAAACACTCTGCCTCACTCTTGTAAAGATACATGTGGTTGCATTTAGGTTCTGCTCTCAAGAACCTTAACTTAACCACCTTTTCTTGCCACATAAAGTCATAATCAGGCTGGGCATGGTGGTTCACGCCTGAATTCTCAGCACTTTGGGAGGTTGAGGCAGGAGAATCATTTGTGCACAGGAGTTTGAGATCAGCCTGGACAACATAGCAAGACCTCATCTCTACAAAATAAAGACATAAATAAATATTAGCTGGGTGTGGTGACACACACCACTTGTAGTGTTAGCTACTCAGAGGACTGAGGCAGAAGGATTGCCTGAGCCCAAAAGGTAGAGGCTACCGTAAGCTATGATTGTGCTACTGCACTCCAGCCTGAATGACAGAGAGATACTTTGACAGAAAACATTAAAAAAAAAGTCATGTCCACAGGTTCAGGAGATTAGATTATAAGCATATCTTTGTAGTCAATAGACTGCCTACTATATTCTATTTAGATTGCATATATATATATATATATCTCTTTACTATATTACATGTTTTCCTATAAATTATTGAGCAAGTTTATATTAAATCTATATTTAGATTCTTTTCTGATAATTCTATTATTTCTCTTATTTCTGGGTCTTTTTTTATTGACTGGCTTTTCTCCTGGTTATTGTTCTCAAGTTCTTGGTTATTTGAATGTATAGTGTTTATTTTTTTTTTAGTTGCATACTGAATGTTGGGAATTTTACATGGTTGTATGATGGATTTCATTGTTTTCCTTTAAAAAGAGGTTGGATTTCTTCAGACAGCAGACATTGCTTTTGGATTAGCTTGATCTTTTCAAGATTTATCTTTAAGCTTCTATAGAATGGGCTGAGAGATGTTTTCATTCTAGGGCTAACTTAATCCTTTTATTTAAGTGTAAAATGTTTTGGTTATTGATAAATGCTCTAGATTCTCCTGTCTGATTGGTCAGAATTTGAACACCTTCTAATGTTAGCTTCTTAGAGCTCTAGGGAGTGTTCTACTTACAGGTGCGCCTAGTCATTCTTTTTCCAGATATGGCATTCTATCTTATGACTGGTTTAGTATTTAGCCAAATACTCAGTAAGCCCCCCAGCAAAATTTTCAAAATGTTTTCTGAAAATATGTTGTTTCAGAGGCTTTTGTTTCTTAAATTAGATATATCAAGAAACGTGAACTCTCTGTCTCCTCAACTGGATAAGACCAACTGTGCTGTGTGTGCTGTGTGTGTGTTGAGGAGGTGCAGGTGGGTAGGTGTGTCTGTGCATCACAAGGCTGACATTGCCTCTAGGCAGAAAATTGGGGTCATCTCAGGGCCTTTCCTGATTGTTACCTTTCTCTCATTTATCTCATATTTGTACTGCCTGTTTTCAAATGCCTGAAAGTATTTTGTATATATTTGCCTATTTTCCAAGTATCTTACAGAAAAATAAATGACGAGTAGATTATGGCCAGCATCAGAAATTTGGATTCCAATCTGAATAATACATTTTATTTTGTATATGATTAACCAACAGGTTATTTTTCAGAATAATGTATTAGATCTCAATAAGGCTGAAGCTGAAACTACAATAATTATTTTCATCACAAAATTCTGATTTCAAAGAACATTTTAAAATATATAATTTTCCAAAATTTAGGAACTTGATGATTTAGAAAAAGTTCTTGAAAGGCAAGTGGAGATTGCACCATGAAAGACGCTAATAATATCAGCAGTATGCATAAGTCTCAAAAGGGGCCCGGTCTTCTCTCTTTCTAAATCATTAAGTGAGTAAAAAATAGCGCTCTCAACCAGTATAATATACCTCGTAATTTATTCCACTTGATTCTTTGGAGCTCATGGAGTAAACTTCTGTTGAGTTTTGGATGGATAAAATATGGCAATGGCAAATGCAGACACAGAAAACTTTAAGTTTCCAGTTGCACTTTTGTGTCACACTCAGGCTAGATAGCATTTCTTTGATCAACCACTGGGTGAAACAGATGTGGCAATAGACTTATTTGTTTATTCTTGAAATAAAATTCATTCAAGCACACTGAATTACATAGATGTTAATATATTTAAACAGAATCTTATTGTAGGAATTTATACATTTTCAATCTTCAGAATTTTTTTAAAGTAATGAAATTAAGATAAAGTTATTTAAAGTTAGCAATTACTTTTTGCAAGTATTTTAACATAGGAAGCATATGAAACCAGATTTTTATGACAGAGATAAATGATGCCAAGCATCAGGCATTGGGCAGGTAGTAGGCAGGGGAGGCTTCCCTAAACAGTTGAATACTGGGTACACCTAAGAGTGAGATGCAGGTTATAGTGCTAAATTATTTTTTTTAAATACTTTGTTTTATTTTGCTCTTGTTGTGCTGCCCAGGCTAGTCTCCAATTCCTGGCCTCAAGTGGTCTTGCTGCTTCAGTCCCCCAAAGCATTGGGATTACAGTGATGAACCACTGTGCCCTGCAGAACTGTTCAACTTTCCCTGAGCCCTGAGCTCCTGGAAAAGAGCAGCAGTTGGTTGACAATACCCAAGATATAGAAACAATTGTCCATGGAACAATGGATAAAGAAAATGTAGAGTGTGTGTTTGTGTGTGTGTGTGTGTGTGTATTATATTATATTATTTGTATGTTAGAGTGTTATTCGACCTTTAAAAAAAGGAAATCCTGCCATATGCCACAATTTGGATGAACCTGGCAGACATTATACTAAGTGAAATAAGCCAGATACCAAAAGAATAAAATTACATGATCTCACTTATATGCGTATAAGTGACACAGTGATTAAAACATTATAGTTTTAGAGTAGGATTATTTAAAAGTATTAAGTAATAATAAAAAGTATTACTCTTCATATGGGTTTGTCTGATAATTCTGAATTCTTATTCTGTAACCCTTAAATCACTCCAGAGTTATAATTTAGTATCTGAAAACACTACAACATCATTTTATACATGTTCCTTAGGAGAGTTTATATCTTAATTCAAATAAAAAGACCAATAGATAATCAATCTAGATTGTCCAAGTAAGAAGTGAAGCAAATTTAGAGACTAGAACTCAGAATTTTGAAGCAAATAATTCTTTTATTTTTTCTCTTAAGGTATTGCTATTAATTAGAATAATTATGGACTGTTATAAATAATAACATACATGATAACTCAAAAATGCAGAAATTCATTTTTTGCTCACATAACTTTCTAAGGTGGCTGTTCCTCAGCAATGAGCAGCTTCCCTTCATGTGGTGATTCTGTGTCTTGGGATCCCTTTGTGGTTCCCTGGCTCCTGGGCCCCTTTATTCCTTATATTTATATTCCGTATACTCCTGTTGGTTTTACGTTCACAGAACTTTTAGGTGTTTTCCTCCACAAATTCTATTAGACACTTAGATAAGTTGTTTCTACTGAGTTCTATGTGTGTCATTATCCACACTGAATACACTTTCCTATTCATAATGTTGACAGTTGCTTTGTTTTTTTTCCTTTACTCCAAGTCACCTTTAAATAATCATTCACTCTTTCACCTTTAAATAATCATTCATTTGTTACATAACAGTTCATTAAAACAAAAAATTGGGGCACGAAGTTCTTTATTCAGATATTCCAAAGATGAATCCCCATTTGTTTGTTTTAATCTCAGAAATTTCAATGGCTCTGAGTTCTAGTTACACTTCTATTCTACTTTTTAATTTTTTTTAAATCAAGAAGTAGCTTGATTTTAACTATCCAAAGCACCCAGACAATAACATTCTATATTAACCTTATTCTACTTGAAAACAAATCAGCTCCTGCCTGCATTCATCCCTCCCTTATGATAGCTTGCTTCTGAAAGCAAGGAATAACCAGCATTCACTAACGTTCTCTTTTCGGCCATCTTTCTCAAGGTTCTGGTGTCAAAGGGCAATTAAAGTCATCTTAGTCAATAGTTTTTACCCAGTGTTTGGACACTTTATAAGTTGTCATATTTCAAACTGTAATATGTAATTATTCATTGCCTTCCATATGACTACTAAGTTAATGTCACTTTGTATAGCTTTTGTCCAGACAGCAGCCCAGTTCTTGTACTAATATCTGCATTAGCTAGGGATACTAGTCTTTATAAAAACAGGTTCTGCTATAATATCGATTTTGTATACCATCACCTTTGTTTCTATATATAGAAAAAAAGATAAAATGACTAAACAATCCAAAAAGCCAGATCCAAATAGCCGTATAATTGAAGCTGTCTCATTGACCATTGCTATTTGGCTCCCAGATTTATCAAAGAGTAGTTTAATTCAATTTAACTCAAATCAACAGACTTTGTTAGACATACAATGGTCATTAAAGTGACAAAGATGAGTAAGATAAAATCGCTATCAAGTAGCTTTCAATTTATTGAAGACAGACACAAAAATAGAAATCATTAATATAGTATATGATAAAGATCCGTATAAAATGTTATGAAAACATAGAAAAGAGACTCTTAACACAGTTAAGGACATTTTCTTTGGATAGAATAAGTTAATATTGAAATCCAGTTCACCCTGCAACAAAAAAAAGTAGGAGGGAAGGACATTTGTAGTTCGAGTCTGCACAATACAATTACAAAGGTAGGGGTTTTTCAAATATTCTGTGCTTCCTCCCTCCGTCTTGCTCTTCTATTTCTCTCTCGCACTCTCCTCCCTCCTTTTCTCCCTTCCTTCTCTCTCTCTCTCTCTTATTCTTTTTTTTTTTTTTTTGAGTTGGAGTATCACTCACTCTGTCGCCCAGACTGAAGTGCAGTGGCCGCTCCCGGCCACCGCAGCCTCGACCTGCTGGGCTCTGGCGATCCTTCCGCCTCAGCCTTCCAAGTAGCTGGAACTACAGGCGCGCGCTACCACGCCCGGCTAATTTTTTGATTTATTGTGGAGATGAGG
>CAUYQG010222087.1:0-12558 GCA_963574415.1 Tarsius wallacei
TGATAGTGCATGCCTGTAGTTCCAGCTACTTCGAAGGCTGAGGCAGAAGGATCGCCGACGCCCAGCAGGTCAACACTGTGATGGCCGTGAGCATGCCACTGCACTCCAGCCTGGGCAACAGAGTGAGACTCCAAAAAAAAAAAAAAAAATTTCACTGAGCTGAACCCAGCCTCTCACAACAATGCTAGCTGGTACACTGATGCCAATGGGTCCTAGAGCATTCACCCAGTGGGGGAAGCCTGTATTACAAAGGGACCGCCCTTCAAAAGATAATTCTAGTTTTCTGGGTCCCCTTTGTATATGATGCATGCACAGTGAGCAACCTCCCCATCTTCTCACTTCTTGTCCCCTTTCCTTTACATCCCATGTGTTTTCTGGCTCCCTTCACTATTAATAGAATGATCTCTACTGCTCACAGGTGTGTATCTGGTACCTGAAACAGTGTAATAGGTACCCAACAATATTGGCTGCTGAATGAATGAGTGAGTGAATGAACACCCTGGGTGGCACTGTGGTTTTTAATCTAGAGTCGAGTAGCCTGTGTTTCTGCAGAGGTTCCCAAAAGTGACCATCATTACCAGGAGGAGTGGCTGGGGGGTGGGAGGGAAGGAACATCGCCCCCACCCATCGCTCACACCCACATTTCTTCCCATCACTTGTTGGGGCTCCATGAGAGATTTCAAGTGAAGAAAAAAATACTTGGGTGCTTCCATGTTTCAAACAGGAACAAATGTTGTCTTAGAACAAGTTGAGCAAAGTTTAGAGAGAAACAATAGTTACTAAAACACAGGTGTCCTAAGTTTGTACGTCGGGAGAAAGTCATAAATTACAGCCACTTATATAGCAACAAAGCTCCCAGCAGGCCTTTCTGTTTTAGAACAGCTCACTGTAAGAGTATAGGCATTTCAGAGGAAAGCATTAAAATATCCGGTTTTACTCTGTCTTAGCAAATCAGGGAGACACCAGGGGACAGGAAGACACACCCTGCCCCCACACCTTCCTTGTGTCCCTGACATCTCCAGTCACTGGAAGCCAAGTTCATTTTCATTGAGATTCTTGACAGTGACATTTATTTCATCCACTGTTTGCTTCAGAGTTCCAGTGCTCCATCAGAGTCTATTTTATCTACTCCATCTTACATGTGCATTCTAAGTCTTACTACTAATGCTTGTCAATCATAGCGGCCAAGGTCCCCACGTGCTGCTGGGACAGGCTCTGTTTTGTCAGTAGGGAAAAAAAAAATCTACAGAAAATAGACTTGTAAGAATCAGTTCTCTGACAGGAACAAGGACGAATCTTCACAGGCCTGAAGGTAATATCCTGCTTCCTCCTACACTCCAGGGGCATGAAGGCTCCACATCCAGAGGGTGACTTCCTGTTACCACATGATATGCAGAGAGCTCAAAGAGAAATAGGGAAAGGCGTCAGCTTCACCTGCGCTTGAATGTGATGGGCAAATTACAGAATGAAAAGACACGGTGAGGCCACAGCTCCCAGCTGACCCTGAGTTAGGAAAGACAGGATAGCCTGGGGGGATGGAGGAGGGCCACATCGGGAGGGGAGTCCCAAATCAGGTGAAATCAGCCCAGGAAATGCCACTGCCCTTCCTCGTTGTGATTTCTACCCAAAAAACCCCAAAATGTTATTCTTGTCACCCCACGGTTCTTTCACTGATTCTGGCTTTGGCCCTAAACTTGTAGATATTAACACTTTGGATCTAGACATTTGATGGAAGGAAGGCAGAAAGTCAAAAGGAAGGGGGGGTGGGGGAAGTAGGGAGGGAGGAAGATGGGAGGGAGAAAGGGAGGGGGGAAGAGACAAGAGAGACAGGAAGGGAGGAGAGATTAAAGGGAAGCAGGAAGACAAGGAAGGAAAGAAGGAAGGAAGGAAAACACACCTTTCTCTAATGGATCCTCCTCATTTCACAGACGGTATTAGAACTCCAGCTCTGAATTCTTGTGCCAGCTCAGCCAGACAAGCTTTGTGATCTTGGGGCTATCTTTCCTCCATTCTGAGTTTGTTTTCCTCCATTAAGGGAAGTCCTGCACTTAGATGCTCTCTAAAATCTATAGTTTAATCTTAGTGCCAAAAAGAGAGGTTTTATTAGCTCAAATTGACCGGAAAGTGGAAACAATGCTGTTTCATTCTTTCCCTGAAACCTCAGTCATATCCATTTCAAAAAGGGTCATTTTCCTCCAGAGACAGAATTTATAAAGCATCCCACAGGGGCCCGGGCAAGCACAAGGTGAACTATGAGTTTATCTCTGCTTCCTTCTCAAGCCCCATTAAGTGAACAGAATGGAATTCGGGTAGGAAGAGGGAGAAGCCACCAGCGCGAAGAGAGTGGGTGAGATGGTAAAAACAGGTATGTCACAACATCTGGGATAAAATGCGGATGAAGCGGTGACGGCTGGGTATCCAGAATAGGGTAACCAGAGCTAAGCCCCCAAGGAAGGGTCCTGCCAGAACAAAAAGTGGGTGTTCCCCCTCACTCCCAGAAAGACCCAGTCAGACACATCCGGTGCCAGGGAAGAAGGGAAAAGGCAAGACCCTGAACACAGAAGAAACGAACTCTCGAGACCCTCGGTCAGCCTCCCCACCCACACCTCTAGGTACCCTCCCTGGCCCAGTCACTTGACATACTGGGGATTTACACATATTTGAATATGAGGGAAATTGAGGCATTAAAATGGTGCGTTCTCAGAATTCATTACAGCTGATGGTACAAAGCAACAGCAAAGGGTTGGCATGTCAGTGGAGACGAGTACTTTATTTTCACTTTTACTTGCACAGACATTCTGGAATCGGACTTTCTTAAAAGGTAGCCCATAGTTGGACACCTCTAGAAGTCTCAGTTAAACTTATTTCCTGTGTTCTAATGAACGTCCCGGGATCAATTCCAAATATTAGACTAGAGTTCTATGAGAGTAGGCATTTTATCTTTGATATACTTACATCCTCAAAGCAAACAGTTTAATAGCTTGCACATAGTTGTAAGAAATACGAAGAATAGGCCGGGCTCGGTGGCTCAGCCTGTAATCCCGTGCCTTGGGAGGCTGAGGTGAGTGGATTGCCTGAGCCCGCGGGTTCGAGACCTGCCTGGGCAACTTGGTGAGACCTCATCTCTACAATAAATCAAAAAATTAGCCAGGTGTGGTAGCGCACGTCTGTAGTTCCAGCTACTTGGAAGGCTGAGGCAGAAGGATCGCCGGAGCCCAGCAGGTCGAGGCTGTGGTGGCAAGGAGCAGCCACTGCACTCCAGTCTGGGCAACAGAGTGAGACTCCAACTTAAAAAAAAAAAAAAGGAAATATGAAGAATAAACCAGTGACTCTCTGAATCCTTCTGAACCTATTTTTTCAAGGGAAATCATCATGATTTTCAGCAGGATAAAGAGATAGAGATAAAGAGAGAGACATAGATGATATAGATAGAGACTTCCAAGTAGAAGTCAACACGAATATCTCAAGTATTCAAAAAGACTTTGGCACACAAAATATTTAAGCAGAATATGATTCAGCTTAGTAGGGAGAAACAGGAACTGCAGCATGGACTGACTCACTCATTCGCCATACAAACATTTTGAGCATACACTCCATGCCAGACCCCACTGGGCTAGGTTTCAATGACTCATCAAGGAACAAGACTCACAGGTCTCTGCTCTCCTAGGAGCTGACATTCTCTTTGAGGAGTTGGAAACTGACATAAATGACAAGTAGCCAAGATAGGGAAGCTCCTAGAGAAAGCACTTTCCAGTTAGAGCAACAAGGCAGACAGGAGCGTGATGTGCTTGGGGAACAGAGGGGAGGCCAGTGAGGCTGAAGGTGAGTGTTGGAGGAAGGATGAGGGGAGTCAGGGAGATGGAGAATGATCAGCTTACAGAATGAGTCACAGAACGGATTTGGGATTTAGCTCTAAATATGGCCGCAAACCACAGAGGGTTTTAATCAAGAATCGACAATCCTCTGATTTTTATGCTTCGAAAAACCTTTTTCTTTGCTGATTAAAGAAGATTGCAGAGAACAAGCACCACCACAAGGAAACCAGTTAGAAGGCTCTGGCTTGACCACGCACGGTGGATCAAGCCTGTAATCCCAGCACTTTGGGAGGCCGAGGTGAGAAGTTTGCCTGAACCCAGGGGTTCGAGGCCAGTCTGAGCAACTTGGCAAGACTTCCTCTCTACAATAAAAATTTTTTAAAAAATTAGCTGGAGGTGGTTGTGCATGCCTGTAGTGCCAGCTACTTGGAAGGCTGAGGCGGAAGGATCACATGAGCCCAGCAGGTCAGTGTTGGGTGGCCGTGAGCGTGCCACTGCACTCCAGCCTGGGCAATGGAGTGAAACTCCAACTCAAAAAAAAAAGAAGGCTCTGGTCTGGCCTGAGTCAGTAAGAGTGAGATGGAGAGAGTCAGAGTATGGATGGGGTCAAAGGCAGCTGAGACAAGTCAAGGACTAGGATTGAGAAGAATCACGATATTTCCACCATTTATGCCCTTTTACCAAAAAAATGAGAAGCCCCACAATCTTTTATCCATGGAAATTGTTCTTTAACCATTCTAAATCTACTAAGGAACAAATTAGTCTTTTCTATCATGGGGTGGTCTAGTAGGACGCCACTTGTGCCCAAACTCCACAAATTTTGCACACAGCTTACTTTTTGCTACGGTATTACGGCCATAATTCTGTGTTCCCTAAAAATGACTTCTTGTATCACCCACAGCAAGCACAGTGTCTACACCAGAAAGATGTTTAATAAATGTTCGCTGAAGTGCCTTTTAACAGCTTTCTAAATATTCAGGTTATCTACATCTATACAGTTCTGCATTTGTTTTCAATGGAAACATTTTAAAGCTGACAATTGTCAGAGTCAAAGGTACTAAGACCTTTAATCTTAGGTTTTCTTTCTGATATCTACATTCTGATGACATATCTTTATTTCATTCTCCACTGAACGTGTGGTAAGTCTAATGTAAATTGCACACATTTCTTTAATTTCAATAGCTTGCATAATGCTGCCCAGCAAGACACAATCAAATTAGGAGTGTCTGGTCAAGGGAGGCAGAGCAGAAGAGAGAGTAAGGCCAGCAGGTCCCAGCTCATTAGAATCACAAAAGCTTACATTTTCATGAGTTGCTTCAGGAAGCAAGGTCTGAAAATATATTGATCAAAAATAAAATGGGAAACAAACTATGGAAATACACCTGCAGACTGACAACTAAAGAGAAACTGAGCTTTAATAATTATGTGTAGCATCTAATATAGGTCTGCATATCAAATGATGCATGTTTCTTTTTTTTAAAAAAAAAGTTAAATATTGATTTTAGAGTAAAGCAGTGAAGAAAAATAAAGCTATTCATTCTAACTCACTGTCAAGCTACAGAAGTGGTAGAAAAAAATATTTTAAATGATTTTAAAAACTGTCATTGCCTTGAACTCTGACCACTTTAAGACACAAAAGAAATATACTTTAATTTAGATTTTCCCCCCTCCAATCACAAACATCCTACCGCTCAGAAGGAATAAACCAAATTAACCTCCACAGTAACCAATCTATGCTTCTCCACACATTTCCAAGAACCAAGGTTATGATTTTTCAAAATCCAATTACCAAATGAATCTCTCAATTTCAGCCCAGCTTTGAGTTTTGTAGCCACTGATGCCTGGAATCTTGGCTGTAAAAAATCAATTTGAAAATCAAATATTCTAACAGCCACCAGCAGAGTCAGACGACCCACAGACATATTTTTTCGGAAGGCTGCTCAACACAGCTCCTGCATCGGCTAAACATTAGGGCAAAGGTCAAGAGAAGTTATGGTATCCCCCCCACCAACTCCCTCCCACCCCACCGCTGTGGTGTTCCTGACAGAGGAAATGGAATCCAGTTTTAACTTTTCAAGGGAGGTTTTCTTACAGGGCAAAGCTTTGGAAGAATGTGGATTGACTTCTTAGGAAGCCTTTCAAAGTCCAAAGCAAATATTTGAGTTACTCTGAATGGAAGGGCAAAGTGATGGCGAACTGACTCCTGGACAGACTAGACACCCTGATGTAAGGCATGCCCTTCTAGGTGCCTGCCCCGCTTAACATGTGTGTATTGCTCTGTCTGCGTGCTTCTTACTGCTCTGGAGATAGTAGGGCATGGTGGTGAAAAGCCCCAGCTGTGGAGTTCATTGCAAATACCAACGATGCCTCTCATTGTTTATATCTTGAACAAGATGTTTCATATCTACATGCCTTAATTGCCCCCTGGTAAAATGAGAAAAAATGCATCCAGGGTTGTGGAAATGAGATAGAAAGTACTAAATAAGCATACGAGAATAACTCAGTAAGCATTAGGCTTCAGGGTTTATTGCACGTGTTCACTCATTCATTCCTTACCCGGTAACTATTTAATAAGAACCAGCAAGGTGCCAGGGCTGGTGCAGCATACGGGAAAAAGAACAGACACTTTTCCTGTGATATGGGATTTATGGTCTACTGGGGAAGGACAGGCATTACAAAAATCAACACACCGATACATATATATCTTTGATAAGAGCTAGCATAGAAGAATGTTTGAAAGCTTTATAGAAGGAATCTGACTTGGCTGGGGGTTTTGGGAACAAGTTCTTTAAGGAGGAGAGTAAAGATTGAATAGACATTATCAAAGGGTACTGCCTGGGAGAGCAAATGTTGGGACATTTTTTGACTTTATTATATTTTCATTTAGATAATATGAAAAATACTGAAAAGTACAAGGAGAATGTGAGTGTCACCCATAATCCCACCACTAGGAGGGAAACCATCGAATGTGTCTTTCTAGAACAATGCAGATTAGATGATATTATGTATATGCACATACATACTGATGCTTACACATGTGTGTGTGCATTAAAACCACAACTTCACCTAATATTATGTATTGAGCAATTCCCCGTGCTCTCAAAAGTTTTCCAATAATGCAAAGAATATATTTGAAAGTGGGTCTTTGCATATCTTCCTGATTTTTCCCCACAATTTTTCTCCAGCTAGAATTGGGGTTGAAAGAATAGCACTACTTAATTAGCTTCTAATAAGTATTGCCAAATTGCCCTTCACAATTTTGAAAAATCCTTTTCTAGTTTCCACTTCTCTGAAATTTAGAATACCCTTTTCACCCTATTCTAAAACAGATTCCTTAAGCCTCTGTCAATTGGATAGGTGAAAATGGCACCTCACTGGTGCTAATATTTCTTTGGCTTTAAACAAAGATGATGAGACTTGTCATATTCTATTTTCCTATAATTTTTTTCCTAACTGCCTCTTAAAATCCTTGCCTTTATATTTTTCTATGTCATTGTTGTTCTAAAGTCAGTTGTCAAACCCATGTTAAGAATCATTATTTTTTCTAAAACATCACCACAGGTCTGAAAAACACGATTTTCACTACAGCGTTTTAAACATATAGGAACTTAATTTTTGTTTGTTAGTCATAGGAATTATCAGTTTTTGTATTAATTTATATACACACAAATACACACACACACACACACACACACACACTAAATCTTCCATTTCATTCCACTGAACTCTTAGGTTTACACTGGAGTATTTTAGAGAGTTTTAACATCTTTTTTTATTTTTAATTTTAAATATGTGGGGTACAATTCAAGGTTAGGTATACAAATGTTCATTATGCAGGTACCCTTGTTGATGAGGTGTGCCCCTCCCCCAGCAGTTTCCCATTACTGCCAATCCCTTTCTTATAGATAGGCATGTAGTCAATATTATTCTTTTAAATTCTTGCTTTGTTGTACTTATTCATCTGTATTTGTAGATAAACTTTTTCTGAGTCTCACTCTGCCACTCAGGCTGGAGTGCAGTGGCACACTCGTGGCCACTGCAGACTTTACCTACTGGGCTCAGGTGATCCTTCTGCCTCAACCTCCCAAGTAACTGAAACCACAGGCATGTGCCACCATGCCTGGCTAACTTTTTGATTTATTGTAGGGACGAGGTCTCAACTATATTGCTCAGGCTGGTCTCGAACCCCTGAGCTCAGGTACTCCTCTTGCCTCCGCCTCCCAAAGTGCTGGGATGACAGGTGTTATAGATAAACTTTAAAATCATCTTCTACAGTGAGCCATAAAGAAAAGCTGCAATTTTGATTGGAAAGATAAAATGTAGATTAATCCCAGAAAATGATACTGTGTGATATTGAGATTTCCATAATTGTATGCAAGTACATCTTTGCCTTCATTTATGTTTCACAGATTTTAGTCTTGTTGGTCAGTTTCTTTAATTTTGTGCATTTTTATTGTTATTCCTGGATCACTTATGTTTTTGTTACTTGTGAGTGAGATCTTTTCTCCCATATTCTTTGCAAAATAATTGTTGCTGTTACAGGGAAAATGATGTCTATGGCTTTACTGTAGATGTTTTTCTTTCATTCTCTCTAAAGAGAATAATTTCATCTCTAAAGGATTATTTCTTCCTGCATAAATAAAACAGAACATGCATTTCTGGAAGAAAATTAGCATTAAAGCATGACCCTTGCTTAAGCAGGCTGAAGGGACCAGTCTTTGGGTTGTCATCTGGTACCAGTCTATACACATTCGTTCGAATGTTCTAACCTATACAACATGCATCACTCTATTTTTTTTTTTTAATGGCAAGGAGGTTTATCTAAAAGTGGTGACTTCTTGACAATTTCATTGTGTTCTCATTATATTCAAAACTCCTTTACATCAAACACATTATGAATCACTTCACATGGCAATCATTTAAATTGCTGTTTTTCTCACCCTTGTGGTTAGTCACGATCCTTTCCCGGCCTCGTGGCATTGGCTATGATAAAGCTTCTAGGCTGTTCCTAACCTCAGCTCAGTGCTGTAGGGGGCTGCACCCGGGAAGCCTGGTGGCAGGCACCATGCCTGGTTGACACAGGGCTTCTGAGCGAGAGCACCTATAGACACTGATCAATACACACCTTAATAGAAAAATTCCGTTTTGACCCACCTCACAAGTGACTCTGCCAAAGCAGCATTTCATGGCACCAAGGCTGCACCTGTCAATGTGCAGTTAAATCATGGCTCCAGTAACAGGCTTCCTTCGTTTTCTTGTTACTTACATTTTGCCTTTACGTACAGCGTCAGCTGCTGCACTGAGACAGCTGTGACGTGGGGAAGGTGTCCGTCTGTTTCTATTTTACTCTTTTTATTTCTTGATATCAGAAATTTACGTTGGAGTGTATCAGAGTTCCTGTTGGCCTGTGCCTAGAGGTGTCCTTTAGTAACACATTTCTTAATATGACACCACTGTCATGTGTGTGTAAAAACAATCTGGTGTCATTCATGTGATCACATCGACTCCATGTGATGTGCTCATATTTCGCTGGAGTTTTTACAGATGAGATTTGTTTTTATAATTTCTTCTACTCTCGTTTTTAGATTTTGGTACCATAAAATTCATAAAATTCACTGAGATATCTTCTTTATGTTCCATTACTTTCTAATTACATCAAATGGAAATGAAAATTCTTTTAAAAATCAGAGGAAAACATCATATAAAACCATCTGGGCTTAGTCTCTTATTTTTTGGAGGGATGGGGATGTGATAATACTTCTATTAAGTTTTTATTTTTCTACATACTCATATGTTCTAACGTGCGTTTTTGTTTAAAAAAAAAGCAAAAAAGATAACTTGTACCAACATTCACTGCCCCTTGGTTTTCATTTCTATAAACTTTCCTTCTCGAATCTAGCTCTCCCCATTCTTGCCTTCTCCAGCATCACATTATCCTGCCTCCTCACCTCAACTGCCATTTCTTACTTTGTAAAATCGGCCTTTCTCAAATGTTCTCAAATGCTGCGTCTTGCAACATTTTCTTTCAAAACTACTCCTCTGCATCTCAATACTAGCTCTCCATCTTTCGTGCAACCAAATCACTCGACACTTTGAAAGTTCTATGTCAGTTTCTCTTTCTTCAAGCATGATCACTACTTCTGCCCAGCCCAGCAGCCCTGGAGGGATGGACAGTATCTCCCAAAGACACTGTCTCACTGACCCCACTGGACTCTTTGGCTGGAGGCCCAGCCCACCCGGGAGTGTTTTCTGTGACTTGTTTTGTGTGGATCCGCTGCCCTTTGTAATTGTTCCGCTCGCCCCATTGCAGAGTGGTTTTTGTTTGAGGAGGGGTGTTTAATTACTCAATATGACGCATGACAACCGCATTGTCTACTGGGAAACACGCAGAGCAGAGATGGTCAGGTGGACCCTCTGGGCTTGCCCTCTTCCACGGCTGCCTGTGTATTTGTTCCCTTGCAGGATGTCTTGCAGTACTGTTGATTACAACCCCAGAATGCTGGTGATGGAGGCGCTCTGAGCTGGGAGGCTGGGTAAGAACACTGCCTCTGAAGGCTCTAAAAGTAGTCAAGTGACTCATCACAAGAGATCCCGCGTGCATCAGAGGCATTTGCAGCACATTGCCACTGCGTTATGCAAATGCATCCTTCCTCCCACACTAGCGCCACCCAGGAGGAGGTCACTGTGCCTCAGGGTTTCACCAAAGCTTTGGGACATTTCCCTGGGTGGTCTGGAGGCTGGCCGATCTTCTGACTCCCAGGCTGCATGTCTAGACTGCAAGGCTATCCAGTGAACCCTCTGGGTGTGAACGGAGCTACAGATACAGGATTTCAGAGACATCAGCAGATCAATGTATCCTCTAGAACAAAAACAAAAGATTATTATTTTTTTTTTAGTCTTTCTCAGTACTTTGGCAAAAGACATGAAAAAAGGTTAAGTAGATGTGTTCATAACATTCCGGAAAAGTCAAGCGGTTAACTGTTTTTATTTAAGTTCTGTGAAAGAATTAGAGGAGCTAAGATAATGCAGCAGAAACACATTTTAAGATTGTTTAATGTTTATTAGCTTAACTGTGCAGAATCAGCCAATTTAAAGCGAAAAAAAAAAAGTAAATAGCACAGGACTGTTCACTACCACACTCCGATCTAATGGGTGTACACGCCGGGGCAGGCAGGGCATGGTGGATGAAGACCTGCTGTGAGGTTGTGGGTCTTCCTGCCCATGGCCCCCACCTGGGCGAGCATCTTGAGAGGGATTGGATGGGCAGAGGAGACAGGGAGGAGGGAGAGGAGCCTGAGAAGGTTCTGGCTTCCTAAGGAATACTCCTTCCAGAACTCCTGGTTTCTGGCTTGAACAGAAGCTGTGGCTTTGGTGATGACCTGAAGGCCAAATCCAACCTGCCAACTGGTTTTGTTTGACCTGCACAAGATGGAAAATGTGTTTGCAATTAATCATGAGCTGATAAGAATTGGAAGAGCTTGCATAAACACGTCAGCCTTCTGAATAGAGGAAGTTCTGGCAATGCAGGGCTCACATTCTGATGTCAGCTATCACCGGGGACTGATGGCATCTCCTGTCTTGGACAAGCACGTGGCCCCTAGGGAGGCACAGTTCCCTCTGCTGCCTTGACTGTGCTGTCAGCTACCTGGGGTCAACCAGGGGGTCTGACAGTCTCTTACACCTTTCTGCTTCACTCATGTGCATGACCTGCCTGGTCCTCCCGAGCAAGAGTTTCCATTTCTCCTGTAGAGGAATCCAGAAGTCTTGATGTTGAAAAGTAGCAAAAGAACTGCCATGACACTGTCAAGGGACAGAGTGATAGCCTCCACACAAGGACACGGGTTGAGCCCAGAAGAGCCTGACATATGTTCTTGAAAGGTCTTCTGTGTTCAGATGGTCCTATAGCCGGGGAGAGAAGACCATCTCTCAGAGGCTCTTCTTGTGAGTCTCTGTCATCTTCCTGCCAAAATGCATTCCATCCTGAGACAGTGGCACCAAAACATTCCCATCACAGGACATGTTGCCTCAGGCATCTGTGTCTATACATTACATGCACTTTAAAGTTGAAAATGTCCTTGATAATCACCAAGCCCTAAAACTGCCTTCTATGTGACATCATGTCCAATGCCAACCCATCATCTCTGCTGTGTCTGAATTTTTCCTAAGTCTTTTATCATACAATTTTATCTGTGGCTTGATAGAAACTTCTCCAGAAATGATAGGGTCTTAAGGAGGGGACAAATCCTGCTATAATCACTCCAAGTTTTTTTTTTTTTTTTTTAAAGCAAAAGTAAGTTTATTAGAAGAAAAGAGGGACAGGAAGAAGGCTACTTCATAGGCAGACCAGTCCCTGTACATTGCTGGGATTTCACTTGAAAAATAAAAACAAATGTATTGAAAAGAGCAGGTTACTCTGTAGCCTATAGGAAGAACAGCCCACTCCAGGTTTTTTTTTTTTTTTTTTGAGTTGGGGTCTCACTCCGTCGCCCAGACTGGAGTGCAGTGGCCGCTTCTGGCCACCGCAGCCTCGACCTGCTGGGCTCCGGCGATCCTTCCGCCTCAGCCTTCCGAGTAGCCGGAATTACAGGCGCACGCTACCACCCCCGGCTAATTTTTTTGATTTATTTTAGAGATGAGGTTTCGCCTGCCCAGGCGGGTCTCGAACCCGCGGGCTCAGGCAATCCACTCACCTCAGCCTCCCAAGGCGCGGGATTACAGGCTGAGCCACCGAGCCCGGCCACTC
>CAUYQG010222088.1:0-13213 GCA_963574415.1 Tarsius wallacei
AAATTAACCGGGTGTGGTAGCGCGTGCCTGTAGTTTCAGCTACTTGGAAGGCTGAGGCGGAAGGATCGCTGGAGCCCAGCAGGTTGAGGCTGCGGTGGCCGGGAGCGGCCACTGCACTCCAGTCTGGGCGACAGAGTGAGACTCCAACTCAAAAAAAAAAAAAAAAAAAAAGGAAAGTGACTGAAGTTTAAATATGTAAGAATAAATACACAATTTTTTATACAATTCAATATTTTGGGGTCCCCTCTCATTTGATACGATAACAATATTTAGCAGTCATGAACATGAGAAAGCAGTTTTAAAGGTTTTTTTTTCATGAGAAACAAATTAAGTGATTGAGTCCCAATCTTGTTGCAGGCTAGATATGAAAGGGATTTCTGCTAGTTCGTGTAATCTTGTTCCTGTGCACAATGTCCTCTTAGAAGTTGCTTCCTTCTAACACTTAAGAGTGCACATTTAGCAGTCATGAACATGAGAAAGCAGTTTTAAAGATTTTTTTTTCATGAGAAATGAATTAAGTGATTGAGTCCCAATCTTGTTGCAGGCTAGATATGAAAGGGATTTCTGCTAGTTCATTTAATCTTGTTCCTGTGCACACTGTCCTCTTAGAGAGCTGCTTCCTTCTAACACTTAAGAGTACACATATTACTCTGTTGCTTTAATATTCTGTCAGGACAATGTCTATGTTCTCATCTCCATGTCGACATACTATACAAACACTTGTGGAAGAGATTGGCTAAGAGTTCACTGAATCTACTTTCTTTGTCTCTTGGACACAGCTAGACAATGTTTTCTGTTTCCCTTTTGGTAAGATGTGGCATGGACTAGATTCTGACCCATATGATATGTATGAGTGAATGTGATGTTTTCCACTTTCTATTGTTTGTACATAATATTGTTGCCTCCACAAGATTCTGCTAGGCAATGAGATGCAATATACAACACACTGCACACATTCACACAGTTCTCTCTCATCTCATCTCCCATCTCTTTTTCACCTTCTCCCCCGACCTTGTCTCACAGGAAGTGGAGTGAAATAAGCAATCAGTTTCTCCTCAAAACTTCTTTCAGAAAAATATTTTAGCTACATGTACCCCTTGTCTCAGGATTGCTGGCATGTCTTGGCCAAGTCATGCCTTCATCATGCTGTCCTTGTCAACTCTTGGGGATGGGCATGGGAGCAGCCCACCCAGAAGTAAAGAGAAATTTCTTCAGCTCATGTTAATTTTGAAAATCATCACATGAAGTTCTACTATCTGGGACAGTAGCAAATTTACATTGATAAAAAACTTCACCCTTTTTAAGTCAAGTTCTAGTATAACTGGAAGCTGTTGATCTGTGCTGAATGCTTATTAACACATGTAATAGATATTAATATAGTACATACTGTGAGTCAGATTCTTTTCTAGGCAACAGAGATACGGCAGTGAAAAAACAGGAAAAATCCTTGCCATATTGATGATAAATGAACATAATCAAATAAAATGTTGTAGTAGATGCTAATAATTACTAACAGAAAAATTTGTCAAGGAAGAAAGATGTAAAATATTGGAAATAATTACAGTTTTAGATATGGTGGCCTAAATGTTTGCATAAAGAACCAAGGGAGGTAGTAGGAAGAGCATTTGAGGCTATGGGAAGGAACAAGGGAGAAGGAAACAGACTGGTGTTATAAGCTTACTGTATCCTGTGCTCATTGTGGTGGGAGTGGGGTGAAGGTGATAAGAATAACAGGAGACGAGATCAGGGGGATAACAGAGAAGCTGCAGTACAGATGTCAACAAATCTGTAAAAAATTCTAGAGAAACTATGAGGTCAGAATGAAATTTTATTGGATTGAACAAAAATATGAAATAAAGGAAATAGATAACTTGTTTCTTAATAGTTGTCAAAGTAATAAATGTGTATTTACACTTCAGTTTATGTCCCACTCAATGGTAACAAACATCCTCTACCTCGGAAAAATAGTCCTTCCTGGATAAACAAATGCCCCCATGTTTCCTCCTTGGTTCTACTCTCAGACAAGGCTGGCAGTCAAAAATCAGAAAGCAGTGACCATGGTGGTCCTGCAATGACAGAGAAGAGTGATGGAATCCTTGTCAACTCTTGTGGATGGACTAGGAATAAGAATAGAGGCTGGGTTTGGTGACTCAGCCTGTAATCCTAGCACTTTGGGAGGCCACGTTGAGTGAATTGCCAGAGCCCACGGGTTTGAGACCAGCCCGGGCAACTTGGCGAAACCTCGTCTCTAAAATAAATCAAAAAAATTAGCCAAGCATGGTAGTGTGTGCCTGTAGTTCAGACTACTTGGAAGGCTGAGGCGGAAGGATCACCAGAGCCCAGCAGGTCGATGCTGGGGTGGCTGTGAGCATGCCACTGCACTCCAGTCAGGGTGACAGAGTGAGACTCCAATTCAAAAAAAAAGAATAGATATGCCTCTCACCTATTCACTACCAAAGCCCTCCTCTCCAAATGTTTCTATGAAAGCAGTTCTTTACTGAACTCGAGTACATGGATTCAAGTACAATAAGGTCATTGGAGTCTCAATGACCCATTCCTCAAATAGTCTATATACCTAAACAGAAATTCTGTGTAGCTAAAGTAATATGCAATTCAGCAACTTTGATTTCATCCTGGAACTGGGTTTAGATATAAAGTCACAGCAGTGATGTTTCTCTATTTTGACGTGAGATTCCTTGCAAGGATCTTTCTCAGCACCCCCACCACCTCCTTGTTCCTCAGACTGTAGATGAGAGGGTTCAGCATGGGGGTGAGGATAGTGTAAAACACAGAGAGACCTTGATCCATCTTTGGGGTGTGGAAGGAGCCAGGCGTCATGTACACCACTATGCCTGGCCCCAGGAAGAGACTCACCACTGTCAGGTGAGAAGAGCACGTGGCCAGAGCTTTATTCCTTCCCACCCGAGAGTTCATTCTGAGAACAGTGAGGAAAATACGAATATAGGAGGCCATTATAAGACTGAAGGGAATGAGGATAAATGCAATGCTCACCACAAACACCACCATTTCATACTCTGAAGTGTTCTCACAGGATAGCTTCAGGATGGCTGGCATCTCACAGAAAAAGTGATTTATCTCCTTCAGGCCACAGACAGGAATATACATGGTATAGATGGTTTGAATGAGTGAATTTAGAGCACCCCCAGTCCATGATGCCAGGGACATTAGAAAGCAAACTTTAGGGTGCATGATAATTGTGTAGCGCAGGGGATTACAAACAGCCACAAATCGGTCATAGGACATAAAGGTTAGGAGAAGACACTCAGCACCGCCTAGAGTCAGACAGAAGAACATCTGAACTCCACAGCCAATGTGAGAGATGCTGTGCTCCCCCAGGGCATGACTAATGACCATCTTAGGTACTGAGCTGGAGATGTAGAACAAATCAATGAGAGAGAGCTGGCTGAGCAAGAAGTACATGGGAGTGTGGAGGCGAGAGTCCACCCAGATCAGGAGGATGAAGATGGAGTTCCCTGTCAGGGCAATGACGTAGACCAGAAGGATGAGGTAGACCAGGAGGCTGGCATATCGGAACCCAGGGAAGAGGCCCAAGAGAACAAAATCTGTGGAGGATGTGCCATTATTTCTTGCCATCTCTCAGCCTCATCCGTGGCAGCTGATGGGTGGAAGGAAAACATAGCCCATCTGTTAAATCTTATGCCCAGTCATGAGTCTTTTATTTTAGATTGGATTTTTTTTCCTGTCTTTTTACATCTTAGCAAAAGCAGACTCAAATGACATTTTAAATATCTTGAGGTTTGCAAGTCTTACCCATATTGCTTAATAAATAAAATATGCTTATAATTTTATTCTACCATTTAAAAATTGCTTCATTTCTACACAATTATAGCATTGACCCCAAAATTTAAAATACATTATTTAGAATATTCTGGAACAATGAATCTCTCTATTTTTGACCACTTTTTCATTTGTGATTTGTTGTGGAATGATTTCCTCAAGTGTCTCATGAAGATCCTTTTCTCCTCTGTCTATATCTCCTTTGTCAATATTGTTTAACCTCTGTAGCCCGCCTACATAATGTGTATGGAAAAATGAAAATGTGGGCTTCTTATTCAAAATTATTAAGAATTTCAAGAAGGCAGAAGTGGAGCATTAAATCCAGCATGGGGCCCTTCTCTCTTCCATCAAGCCACAGTCATCTTATATCATAGTTGTGGCCAGGTCATTCTCTGTTAGCTACTGAATTAGACTTGACATTACTTACATTGACATTCTTCAGTGAGTTTGTCACTACTTGCTGGGATGATTTTTGAATTTTTTTTTCCTGCATTATGATAAACATTTTCTCTATAACTTAAACCACTATCTCCTAAAAGTCACTATGCTTTTCCATCTTCTCGTATTTATTTATGCAGTTTCCCGTCCATTTTAAACCACCCTCCCCCAATACAACATGTATAAAATCTTCTCCATAGTTTGATTTCTTCATCAGCATCTGTCTGAAGCCTTCTCAAAACTCTTTCCACCCTCTGCCGAATCAAAAAGCAATCTCTTTCCTGTAAATTCTGACAGCACATATTACTGTGTCTTACCAGTGGCATATAGGAGATTTTACCTTCTTTTTCAAATATTTGGTTCCCCTTGAACAGCAAACGTTATAAGCAACTTTTATATATTTGTTTCATAATCTACACATAGAGCTCCCTTCAACACAATTTTACAAGCAAAATAGAATGAGTGAATGTGTTGGAATGTAGACACTTCAAGATTGTTATATCCCTGCTATTACTAATGATGACAGTTCATCAAAACAAAAGATTTCTTAACTCTGTAATTTAAATAATTCATGAATAAAGGAGTTGGAGGATAATGAGTAAATTGAGGGTGGGAGGACAAAGAGAAGACGGTAGAAGTGATGGTGAACAAGGTGGAATAAGAGAAAAAGAGGAAAAAGATGTTAGAAAAGGTAAAGGAGAAGGAGAAAGAAAATATATCAATGAAACGCTGCCCAGCTTTATCCTTGTATGATATGGGCAGCACATGTCAGATATTCCTACTTTGAAAACTGCTTATGGGCTACTTTGAAGACTGTTGAGAACCCGGGTCACCCTAATCACTTACCAGTAATTATTTATGGAAGTAAAAGAACTGGTTAGTTGATTATTTTTTCCTTCACACATTGACCTTATGAATCTTTGATACCATCAAAGTACATTCATTGTATGAGAAACGTTTTCCCCCTAATATGTATGTCAGTGAATTACTTTTAGAGAATCTAAGGGATTTTCTCAAAGTCACAAAAGTATTAAGCTATAGAATCAGAACTCCAGCTGTGATAAAATTTAACTGCTCTTTGTGGTCTCATTATTCCTTTTTTACCAAAAAACCTGAGGTTTCCGTGAGAAGAGGTTGAGACAGTACATAGCTAGACCAACATACATACTCAAATCTTCAATCTTGGAGAGAGTTAGGAGTTCATCAGCTCCATTTTGACCAGGAACCAGGACTAGAACTGCTAGAAATCCTAGAATGCAGCCACATCCTCTGTCCAAAAGCAGTAGACATGATGCTTTCAGTATCCCGACTTCTTTAGAGACCATAATGTGCTATTAAACCAATGGCTGCTTGTCACCATGGGTTCCTTGCTCTTGGGTCACTGCTTTTTGACTGAAATTAATTCCTATCATTTTGTGATATAAGTAAAGGAAAACATAAGGGCAAGGCATGTTACAGATGGAGAAATATGGAACCGCTGGTGAGAAGGAGGAATAGGGAAAAGAGAGAGGCAGGAGGACTGTGCTCTTTGCTGCAGCTTTCTCTGTTTTCACCCCTTCCCCCATCTCCCCTGCCTAAACCTGCCTTTGACTCCCTCAAACAGGAACTGAAAACCAGGAAATGCTATTCCTAAGTGTCATTAGCTTTTATTTTCTCTGTAGAATACTAGGATTGCCAGCAATCCTAGGATTAGGATCAGAATGCTCCCCAGAATCACAAGAGCTGAGTTTATCTCTGAGTCATCCTAATCTCCACTAGAGAGAAAGTAGAACAGGGGGTGACAAAGAGCTTCTTCCCCTCACTATTCTGTTGTATAGAATGAGATCCTGCACCCTGGTTCCCAGAAAACCTATGGGACAGGACAAAGGACATTTCCAGGTACTGCAGATATCTAATCGAACCTTCACCAAATAAGGTTATTTTGCAACAACAGACTTAGGAAAGCAAATGCCAAGAATCCACGAAATTAAGTAGCATTTACTAAGGACACCACAAATATTAATTCATGAAATAGATAATATTAATATACCCGTTTTGCAGATGGACAACAGGTTATGTGACTTTGTATTCAACCAGCAGTGAGCAGGGTTAGGATTTAAACTAGGGCCACAGACAGTTCCACTTTTAGGCTCTTAAATGGTAGGCTCTGCTGCTTCTTGAATGCGGGGGAGTACAAGGAGGCTGGACTGCAGTGGCACAATCACAGCTGACTGCAGCCTCAACCTCATGGGCCCACTGATCATCCCACCTCAGTCTCCCAAGTAGCTTGGACTACGGGCGTGTGCTACCACACCCGGCTATTTAAAACATTTTTTATTTCACAGATATCAAGTCTTACTATGTTGACTAGGCTGGTCTTGAACACGTGGCCTCTAGTGATCCTCTCACACTGGCCTCCCAAAGAACTGGGATTACAGGCATGAGCCATAGAACTGAGCCTGCATTCCTATAAATTGCCTTTACAAGAGCCTACAGTGAAGAGATAGATCTGCATGCAGAAGACAGGAGGGTGGGGTGCTATGTCATGATTCTATGTTTCATCTCTATTTCCAAAATCCTGGGAAGGTGGACTATGTCACAGACTGGTTAGAAATAACAGAAATGTCAACAGTGACTGACATCCTGGGTTGACAGGACAGGGAGAGAATGGTGCAAAAAGACACAGCTCTGAAGTGAGACTGAAGCAAAGAGGCTGCAGAAATACTGAGAAAGTTATTGACAGTGGATGAGGGGAAGGGGGGCTATGACTGTCAGTGTAAAAAATTATTAGCCATTTAACATGTATAAAGATTTCAGTCTTCAGACAGTCCTTAGCAGCGTTTCATTATTCTCACCTACTTGAATTTTAACTTCTATCTGGATGTGTCTCCACTGCTAGCCCCTGAGTTTCTTGGTTGCTGTGACCACATCTCATTTATCTTGACAGATTTCATGTGTAGTATCACTCTTGGAACATAGAGGGCACTATCAAGTGACAGGAGGATGAATACGTCACAACTCCATGAAGAAAGGAATATTAGTATGAAAGCAACCAATTATGTTATAGACAATTAACATGCAATGTAATAATATTCGTATGATTATTTATGCTTATTATAAATAAAATGTGTTATCATTTTCTACTTTTCAGACAAGGAAACTGATGTTGAAAAAATTACAGATTTCCCAAGTTTTCATGAGCATGTAACATATTCGGAGTCCCTTTTCTGTGCTATGTCATGATTCTATGTTTCATCTCTATTTCCAAAAACACTGGACAGGGAGTAGGAACACTACTGCCCATCTTGAGTGTGACCCAAGATTTGCTTCTGCTGTCAGGGGGTGACCTCACATGGCTCACATGCCACCAAGCTGTGAAATGCAGCCTGGGAATGAGATGAACTAGATAGTCTCCGTGTTCCTTTGGAGATTTGGTTCTGAAAGTGTTCTAAAGGTGACAAGAAAGGGCAGGAATATTTTTGGTAAAGGTAATTCTTCCTAGAGGAAAGACTTAAAGTTCTGGTTGATTTATTATTATCACAGCCATTCACATATTTCTGCTTCTTTTCCCAAGTCCTAACCCAACCATCTGAGTCCAATTATTAGAATTTCATGCATCATAGACTGTGTATATTGATTAGAAAATTTCAAGAAAATTACAAACCTTAGGCGATTGATTTTAGCAAGTTGATAACCTTTTAATTTATTCAAGGTCAGCTGATCTCCTTTTCTTATAAATGCTGGCTTCCAAAGTTATTTCAGTACATGATGACTATTCTTACAAGGAGACCCCAGCAACGGTCTCCAAGGAATGACTATACACACATCTAATGTGATGTTGACAGAGAAAAAAAATGCAACTTTACTTTACAGGCATGGCCCTGAGGCCGCGTGCAACTCTGTGATAAACTGAAGGTTAAATATGAGCTGGGGCAGGGCAGTTTTCATAAGATATTTCATTAAAGGAAGCAAACCCTCTTTATGCTGGTGACTTAGTAGTGGCTCCAGACCTCATTTCAAGTGCCCTGTGGGAGCTCTGTCCTTTTACTGTAATTAACAGTATCTTCTACTTGCCTGAACTGCCAGAACTTTCTCAAAGGAAAACAGTTATCTCCAAAGGAAAGGAAAAAAAACAGTCACCTCTTCCCATGGGAAGGTGGAAGATGCTTACTCTACCACCTCCCTTGAGGCGCAAAGGCTGTTGTCACCTTTAAGATCCTCTAGAGTTTTGTTCCTTGCTGAGGAGTACAGACCTGTGAATTCCCTTAGTACACTATAGCATTAGCTGGGTGGAAAATTAATGCTTTTTTCCTAATAAAATTATTTGTTGGTACAATGAAAATGTACAACTCAACTATATACTAATAAGAATAAAGTCTTATTATGAATTTGCCCCAAGAGAAGATTCCCCAGTAGGCTAGTGACTCAAATCCAATTCTTCAGGAATAGTATAGCACATTATTCAATACCTACTGAAAGTTACATTTGGGTAGATCCATAGATGTCAATCTCAATAGATTCAAAACTGAACTAATGGCCTTTTTCTCTAAACTTGCTCCTCTTTCTACGTTTTTTTTTTTTTAGCCAGGGTTTCACTTTGTCACCCAGGCTGGAGTGCAGTGGCATGATCACAGTTCACCACAGCCTTGACTTCCTGGGCCCAGGTGATCCTTCCAGCTGAGCCTCTCGAGTAGCTAGAACCACAGGCATGCACCACCATACCCAGCTAGTTTTTAAATTTTTTTTTTTTTTTTTTTTTGTAGAGACAAGGTCTCACTATGTTGCCCAGGCTGGTCTTGAGCTTCTGGGCTCAAGTAATCCTCCCATCTTGGCCTCCCAAAGTGCTGGAATTACAGGGGTGAGACACAGTGCCAGGCTTCCTTGTATATTTATGATATAATCTATGGGACTCATGCCACCATCAGAGTAACCGCTGAAATTAGGAAACTGAAAATCATAACCGACACATGTATACATCCTGTAAAAGAGATTGAACATATACCCCAGCTTCAAAAATTTCTTTCTGTCCCAGCATTATCACTCCCTCTTGCTTTCCTGCCCACCCTCCTTAAGCAATTGTGTGGATCCATGTTCTGTGATTAAAGGCTAGTCTCCATTTCCTGAAATTTTAAATGAATGGAACCATAGAGTAGTACTTTTCTGTTAGACATTATTCACTCAGCATAATTATTTTGAGATTCATTCCTATTGTTGCATGTGTCAATAGTTTATTCCTTTTTATTGTTGAATAGTATTCCATAGTGCAACTATACCACAATTGGTTTATCTGCTTACCTATTAATGAGCATTTGGGCTGTTTCCAGTTACAATTAAAGCTGTGAAATTAGCTGTTTGAGAAGTTAATGCATTATTTTCAATAAAAATTATCAGTATAATGAAAATATACTTTTTTTACAAATAAAAAATGTATATACTTAAGATGTACAACATGAGTTTTGATATACATTGTGAAATGATTACCACAGTCATATTAACATATCCATCACCTCAAATTGTTACTATTTCTTGTGAGAATACCTTAATTCCACTCTCTCAGTAAATTTCAAGTGTGAAGTACATTATTATTAACTATAGTCACCATGATGTACATTAGATCTCCAGGACTTATTCATCTTATATCAAAAGTTTGCACCCTTTGACCAGCATCTCCCTCTTTTCCCCAAATCCCTATCCCCTGGAAACCACCATTTCAAGAGTTTCTATTTTCGATTTTCTATGAGTTTCACTATTTTTGATTCCACATAGAAGTGAGAACATGCAGTATTTTTTTTCCTTGTCTGGCTTATGTACTTCATATTATTATACTTTTTCTATCTCTCTTGGGTAAACACCTAGGAGTGGAATGACTGGATCAAACTTTTTTTAAAACAATTTTGATGAGGAATAATTTGTTAATTTGTGTTTGGTGAATATTTTTAATGTTCTAATTCAGAGATCTTTGCCTAACCCCAAATCTTAAAGGTATGTTCTTACTAGAAATTATGCAGTTTTATAACCATGATCCATTTTGAGCTTTTTTTTTTTTTTTTTGGTATATGGTACAAGCCGAGAAATTCATCTTTTGCATGTGGCTATTTGATTGTTCCAGCACAATTTGTGGAAAGTACTGCATCAGATTTTTTTACTCACGCTCATAAAGACTTGCAGGATCTAAAATGCTTACAAATCCGTAGTTTATTGCAGAAGAAGGACACAATATCATAACCACATTAAAATAAAGATGTGTGTCACAGCCAAAATCTGCCTCAAAGCACTGAATACAGAGAAGTTCGATGCAAACTCCAACCATTCCTCCTCTAAGGGTCACACAGGGTGAACTTTTTGTTCTGGTCATGAACCATTGATGTGTGCACGAAACCCCTCTGGACTAGTGAGCTGAAATGGAGTTTTTGTTGTCATTTCTTCTTGTCTTTATTTTTTTTATTTGAAGAAAAAGAAGGATGGGGAGGAAGATGAACATCAAGAAGGACAAGAAGAAGAAAGAGGAGGAGGAGAAGGAGGGGGAGAAGAAAAAGAAGAAGCACTGGTGGTGTTTCTTAATTCTGCCTGTCCTGAAGGCATATTCTTGCTACATAGCTAGTCAGTTGACAACAGAGCCCTCTGGGAGTCTCAAACATTGCAAATCTTTATTCTCACTGTTATCAATAAACAATGCTGTCAGGGTAGCTCACACCACACCCAACAGTCCTCAGACCCATGTTACAAAACTACACCATTTATCAGTCACTTTGTACCTTGACTTGAGGGTACATTTCTTTTTCCAGTAGAACAGCTCAGACCAGTTCCAAGCCTGACGAAATTAATGCACACAACACAACTCCCGTCCCGTTTCTTTCCTAATCCTCTCCTGTTTGCTTTTATCTGTCACCTCTACCCCTGCCATATTCAAGACCTTGTCATTTCTATCAGGGCCAGAACTCTAGTAAGGCAAGAAAGATATTTATTCACCTAGGTCCTTAAAATCTAAGGGGGTTTCCAAAAGCTCAGTAATCAAGCTAAGCAAAATTTAATGCAATATTTAAAAAAATCAAAATTAATGTAAAAATAAATGATAAACAAAATATCCAAATTTGAAATAAATACAAGGTCTTCCCCTGCACTTGTATGACTCTCCCTCACTCACTTCACATTAAAGCCAGCTCTGGTTCCAATAAAACTTTATTTACAAAAACAGGCATGAATCTGCTGGCAAGAGTTTGCCAATTTGACTTTTCTAAAATATTATATTAAAACGTCATTTATTTTGATTACTAGGTTGTAGATGCTTCCTTAAATTTTGTACCTTCATTGAATATCTCACTCACCTCACCTTGTTCTGGCCCTGATTTCTTCCAGAGTCAATGCATTTTCACATACCGGAATATTCAGTCAGATTTTGTCTCTTTTCTACTGAAAATCCCTCAAATTACTTTGAGACTGCTGGCAGGAGTGTAAATTGGTACAGTCACTTTGAAAAACAACTTGGCACTGTCTTCTAAAGCTGAACATACTCTATGACTCAGAAATTCCCATAGAAATTTGAATATAAAGTTCACTAAATGACCTGTGCTAGAATATAAATGATAGAACTATTAGTAATATCCTCAAGCAGGAAAGACACAAATGTCCCTCAATGGTAGAAAGGGTTTTTAAAATGTGCTATACTAATGAAATGGAATATTATATAACAATGATAATGTATAAATCATTGCTGCCTTCAACAATATTGAAGAATCTCAAAAGACGATGTTGTAAAAGAAAGCAAGTTTTTAAAGGATGTACTGGATGATTCTCATTATATGCATTTCAAGAACTGGCAAAACTAATCAATATAACTTAGATGTTAGGATAGCACTGCCCTTTCGGTAAGGTAGTGATTGGAATTAAATGTGAGGCAACTTCTGAGGTGCTAGATGTTTTGTTTCTTGATCTGGGTGCTGGTTGCACAGAAATATACACTTTGTAATACAGAAAAATGTTTGTATGTATATTAAACTTCAATAAAAAGTTATTTTTCAGAAAATGTATTTTACTTTAGATTCAGGAGGTACAAGTGCGTGTTTGTTACATGACCTATTGTGTAGTGGTAGGGATTGGGCTTCAGGTGACCCATTCCTCAGGTAGTGAATATTATACTCAGTAGGTAATTTCCCTAATCCTTCCTAATCCTCCTCCCCCTTCCCCTTTTTCGTGTCTATTGTTTCCTTCTTTGTGGTCATTTAGCTCCCACATATAACTGAGAACATGTGATGTTTGGTATTCTGTTTCTGAGTTAGTTCATTTAGGATGATGCTCTCCAGTTCCATCCATGTTGCTGCAAAGGACATGATTTTGTTCTTTTTTGTACTCAAACAGATATTTGTACACCAGTGTTCATTGCAGCATTATTCACAATAGGCAAAAATTAGAAACCACCCAAGTGTCCATCAACAGTTAAATGGGAAAACAAAATGTAACAGGTAGATAGATAGATAGACAGATAGACATTGGATATTATTCAGAGAATAAAAGATGAACCTTGAAAAACTTTATGTTAAGTGAAATAAGCTAGCCACAAGAGGACATGATTCCACTTGTATGAAATATCTAGAATAGGCAAATTCATAGAGGCAGAAAGTAGATTAGAGGTTACAGGGGTGGGAGAGGGAGGAATATGGGGTTACTGTTAATTGATTGCAGAGCTCCTGTTGGGAATGGTGAAGAAGATTTGGAAACAGAGAATGATAATGGTTATATAACGGTGTGTATGACTGTAAGTAATTCCACTGAATTGTATGATTACTTAGAAATTATTATGGTGATCTCACATGCATTTTACTTTATGAATTAAATTTTCCAGCCGGGCTCGGTGGCTCAGCCTGTAATCCCACGCCTTGGGAGGCTGAGGTGAGTGGATTGCCTGAGCCCGCGGGTTCGAGACCCGCCTGGGCAGGCGAAACTTCATCTCTACAATAAATCAAAAAAATTAGCCGGGCGT
>CAUYQG010222097.1:0-22919 GCA_963574415.1 Tarsius wallacei
TTTTTTTTTTTTTTGAGTTGGAGTCTCACTCTGTCGCCCAGACTGGAGTGCAGTGGCCGCTCCCAGCCACCGCAGCCTTGACCTGCTGGGCTCCGGCAATCCTTCCGCCTCAGCCTTCCAAGTAGCTGGAACTACAGGCGCGCGCTACCACGCCTGGCTAACTTTTGATTTATTGTAGAGATGAGGTCTCACTTGCCCAGGCGGGTCTCGAACCTGCGGACTCAGGCAATCCACTCACCTCAGTCTCCCAAGGCATGGGATTACAGGCTGAGCCACCAAGCCCGGCATAAAATCTCCTTTTAAAGATGGGTAGATGAAGTAGCTGTGAGTCTACGGAGGCAAAATACTTCTATGAAAATGGGGCGGGGGACATGTGGAACTCCTATATAAAGATAATGCATGATATTTTGGTGAGGGCTTCTTTATCAAAATGACCTTGTACCCTTAGAAGGAAAAGGGGAGCAGTCAGTGATAAAATACATGGTGATGTTATCTCAGACATGCTTGGGACTCAGGAGGGCTTGAAGTAATCATCCATATTTTGGCACTGGAATATCTCTCTCTTTTTTTTGAGTTGGAGTCTCACTCTGTCGCCCAGGCTGGAGTGCATTGGCTTAACCTGCTGGACTCAGGAGATCCTTCCACCTCAGCCTTCCAAGGAGCTGGAACTACAGACACACACCACCACGCCCGGCTAGTTTTTGTGTGTGTGTGTGTGTGTGTGTGTGATTTATTGTAGAGCCAAGGTCTCACCAAGTTGCCCGTGCTGGTCTTGAACCCCAAAGTGCTGGAATGACAGGCTGAGCCACTGCACCTGGCCTGGACTATTCTCTTGTGATGGGCTGGTATTATGCCTTTTAGAGCAGGGTGTCTTTGTGATTGTTTCAGTTCCCGGCTCTCATTAGTGACTGGTAGCAAAACGGCGCTCAGCTCCTCCCTCGACACAATGGAGGTCTCAAGTTGGCCTGTGCTACTCACAGCCTTCAAGGGTGGATCTCTCCCAGTGTTCTAGTCCCCTTTCATTTGGTGTTCTGCTAAGAGACCTTCAATGGCCGGTAGTTCTTTTTCCTTCACCGGGAAGTTAGCCTTGGTTGGAATGAGCAGCCCTGATGAAGAGAAACAGGTCAGTTGTGCTGGAATCCTCTTTGGGCTCAGAAAGGTATTCAGTAAGATATTAGAAAGTTAATTTAGATCAGAGAGGTCAAGCTATAAACCTACCATCTGAAATCAGCCCCCAGGCACATTTTCTTTGGCCTACACGGTATTTGCCTGCATACAAAAGCTGAAGAGCCTGTGAAAGAATTTTTTCCCCATGAGTTGCCTATTTATTTATTTAGAGTTGGGGTCTTACTCTGTTACTCAGGCTGGAGGGCAATGGCGCGATCAGGGCTCTCTGCAGCTTTGATCTTCTGGGCTCAGACAATCCTTCTACCTTAGTCTCTCAAGTAGCTGGTACTACGGGTGCTCACCACCATGCCTGGGTAATTTTTTTTACTTGTGTAGAGACAAGGCCTTGCTGTGGTCTTGAACTCCTGGGCTCAAGTAATCCTCCTACCTCAGCCTCCCAAAGTGCTAAGATGACATGTGTGAGCCACTGTTTCTGGCCTATTTGCCTTTTTTTTTTTTTTTTTTTGAGTTGGAGACTCACTCTTGTCACCCAGACTGAAGGAGTGCAGTGGCACGCTCATGGCCATTGCAGCCTCGACCTACTGGGCTCAGGCAATCCTTCTGCCTCGGCCTTCCAAGTAGCTGGAACTACAGACACACACCACCATGCCCCGCTAATTTTTTTGTGCTTTATTGTAGAGACGAGGTCTCACCAAGTTGCCCAGGCTGGTCTCAAACTCCCGGGCTCAGGCAATCCTCTCGCCTCAGCCTCCGAAAGTGCTGGGATGACCGGCTGATCCACTGCCCCCGGACTTTGCCTATTTTTAAAAATTACAAAATATCTCATGAAAGTCCAGATTTCCTTCCTTTCTTGTAAAATAAAAGATATGACGATCACATTGTGCACACATTTCCAGTGGCAACACCAGATTCAGAGCTGCCAAGAAGAGGAAGGGAGCGGGCACCCTCTTGACACAGGCCTGTGCTCTCCAGCTCACCAGCGACCCCGCCAGTAATTATTATCCTCCTGACTCGGAGGCCAGACGCCAGTTCCCGTTTATTATCACACCTGAACTTTGTGTTTGTCTTATGATAGGGTCAAGAGGAAAGTGACATATTCCCTACACTTTACCTCTAGCATAAGCAGAAATATGCAAGACAGACTGAGAGGACGCAGGGCTTCTTTTCCTTGATGTTCTTATTTACTGACACTTCCAGCTGGGAATCTCTGGGTAACTGAGTTTCACTGTTGCTTTAGATGAGAGAAGCCCAAGGCGAGTCCAGCAGGCCAAACTTAGGATGCAGGAAAACATGACTGTCAGTTTAGGAAAATGGGCAGCTTTTCCCATGTGACAAGTCCTTACCTTTGCTGTGTAGATGGGCTCCCAAGGGGAGGAAAGTCAGTGGTAACCAGGGCCTACTGAGGGTCCTTACTCATTCAAGTCACACATAGCTTTCTAAGTTTTCTCTTGTGGTATGTTTTGTTTTCTTTTAATTTTTTTTTTTATTTTAAACATGTAGGGTACAATTCAGGGTTAGGTATACAAATGTTCATTATGCAGGTACCCTTGTTAATGAGGTGTGCCCCCCCTTCCCTAGACAGATTTCCACTACTGTCAATCCCACTTCCCTGCCCCGCTCCTGGAAGTTTCCCACTACTGCCCATCATTCTCTCATAGTATTACGATAATTGTTCAAGGTCTGCTTATGAGTGAGAACGTGTGATACTCAGTTCTTTGTTTCTGTAAAAGATCACTCAGTATCATACACTCTAAGTCCATCCAAGTTGCTGTGAAGTTCATGATTTTGTTCTTCTTTATGGCTATGTAATATTCCACCGTGTGTATGTACCGAGTTTTTTTTAACCAGTCCTCTTTTGATGAGTGGCACAGTTGGTTTCATGTTCTTGCTACTGTGAACAATGCTGTGATAAACAAACGTGTGCAGGTATCTTTTTGATAGAGTGATTTGAGTTCTTCTGGGTATATTCCCAGTAGGGGGATTGTGGGGTTGGATGGAAGGTCTACACTGTTGGTAGGAGTGTAAACTAGTGCAGCCTCTGTGGAAAATAGTGTGGCGCTTCCTAAAAGATCTAAAAATCGACCTCCCATACAACCCTGCAATCCCCCTACTGTGGTATGATTTATTGCAAGTCTCCTGCTTACTCTCCCTGCCTGAACTGGGCTAGCAGCAGTTTGTGTGTGAGCCTAACCAGTGACCCTAGGCTGAGCATCCTGTGAGCCACAGATTCAGAATCATCTGAGTTCAGTATCAGCCAGCCACTTTGCAACTTTGTAGCCATGCTGAATATTATTTGTGTCTAAATACCTGTTGTCCTCTCACTTCTCTTGCTTTGGCTTTCAAGTTTCTTATGCTCTTTAAAATCATTTAAAAATGAATTTTGAAATGACTAACACATTCCCTTCGCTCAAATTTACGAAGCAAAATGCATATATATTTTCTGAGTTGGAGTCTCACTTCTTTGCCCAGGCTAGAGTGCAGTGGCACACACAATCACGGCCACCCCAGGGTCCACCTGCTGGGCTCCGGCGATCCTTCCACCTCAGCCCTCCAAGTAGTGGGAACTACAGATGCACACTACCAAGCCCGGTTATTATTTTTTTTTTATTATAGAGAAGAAGTCTTGCCAAGTTGCCCAGGCTGGTCTTGAACCTGCAGGCTCAGACAATCCTCTCACCTCGGTCTCCCAAAGTGCTGGGATGAGAGGTGTGAGCTACTACACCCTGCCCACAACTATGATTTTTTAAAAAGTGTTTTCCAAGGGTCAGGCATGATGCTAAACATTTACAAATATCATCTCATTTAATATTCATGGTAGTCTAGTGTATTGCCTAATTTTTTTTTTCCAGATGAGTAAAATGAGAGTTAGCAATCTTACTTAAGGTTATCCAGATAGGAAGTGGTGGAGCTGGAATTTGAAATCAAATCTCTATGACTTGGTTTCAAGTTCAGATCCATGGACTCTGTTTACCATTATTCTCTGTTTCAGCATAGGTCACAGAAAAACTCTAAGAAGGATATAAACCAAAACCCTGAGCTTGTGGGTTGTAATACAATGAACATGGATTACTGCTCGTGTAAAATATGTTTATGTACGGCCTTTAAAACAGTCCTGGGCTGGAGCGAAGGCCCAGTTGGAAATGGGAAGACATTTAGAACCATGAGCCAGGAGGACCCACGAGACGCGGATACTGGTCAGATGTGAGGAATATGGACGAAAGAGGAATCTAGAATGACTCACCGTGCCCAGCCAACAGATTTTAATGTAACAGAGTATGATTAGCTCTTTGATAGGATTTCAGATACTGCATTGCAACTAACTTTTGAGAAACTTCTTGTTGTCAAGTTTTGGTGTCATATCAAAGAATAACTTCCACAATTATCTGAAAAGGCTCTTAATATACTTCTCTGTTGTCCAACCTCATATCTGTGTGAAACTTTCTTCTTGTCCCTCGACCAGTATGACACAGTATAATAGCTAGAATGTACGAATAGGTGTGAGGATTCCGACATATTCTATTAGGGCAGACGTTCAAATGTTTTGCAAAAATATGACAACATACCACTGTTAACCTTTTTATTTTGAAAAACCCAATTTTTTCATATAAATATGTTATTTATGTTAACATGTAAGGAATCTATCATTGCCATTTTAAAACAAATAAATATGTAAACTTTTTTTCAGTTGTAATTTCTCATGTGGTAACTATTGGTAAATAAAACTCACATAACAAAAGTTCTTTGGCTCCTCCAATAATTTTTTACTATAGTCTTTTTTTTTTTTTTTGGTTCAGAGTCCCACTCTTGTCGCCCGGGCTGGAGTGCAGTGGCACACTCATGGCCACCACAGCCTCAATCTACTGAGCTTAGGCAATCCTTCCACCTCAGCCTTCCAAGTCGCTGAAACTACAGATGTGTGCTACCATGCCCGGCTAGTAAAGTAGTCTTAAGACCAAAAAAATTGAAATTTAAGACTCATTTGCCTATGCATATATTAACTATCTATAGAGATTTATACCTATATCTGTCCCTATATTTTTTATCCTTTATGTATTCTTTTCTTATACAAAACACACTACACTTACTGTGGCTGCACCTTTCTTTCTTTTTCATTTTTTTTGAGTGGAGTCTCACTCAGTCACCCAGGCTGGAGTGCAGCAGCACGCTCCTGGCCACTGCAGCCTCAACCTGCTGGGCCCAGGAGATCCTCCTGCCTCAGCCTTCCAAGGACCTGGAACTACAGATGCACACCACCATGCCCGGCTAGTTTTTGTGATTTATTGTAGAGATGAGGTCTCATCAAGTTGCCTACGCAGGTCTTGAACCCCCGGGCTCAGGCAATCCTCTCACCTCGGCCTCCCAAAGTGTTGGGATTACAGGCTAAGCCACCGTGCCCGGCCCACCTTGCTTTCTTAACATGTCTTTAGCATTGTTCCATATCAGGACACACAGAACTTCCTTATTCTCTTTATAGCTACATATTATCTTCTTGTAACAACTTACTGCAATTTTTTATTTATTATTATTTTTTGAGTTGGAGTCTCACTTGGTTGCCCAGGTTGGAGTGCAGTGGCACGCTCACGGCCACCCCAGCGTCGACCTGCTGGGCTCCGGTGATCCTTCCACCTCAGCCTTCCAAGGAGCCGGAACTACAGACGCATGCCCCCATGCCTGGCTAGTTTTTGTGATTTATTATAGAGACAAGGGCTCACCAAGTTGCCCAGGCTGGTCTCGAATCCCCAGGCTCAGGCAATCTTCTCACCTCGGCCTCCCAAAGTACTGGGATAACAGGCTGAGCCACCGAACCCGACCTACTGTAATTTTTTATACCTAGCTCATGTTGATGACTTGGTTATTTTGTTCTTACTAACAACACTGCAGTGAATAACTCTGTACCTTTGTCATATCAAAGGTGTAGTAGGATCCGTAGGACAGGAGTAGATATGCTGGTCAAAAATTTGGTGCATTTGCAATTTTGACTTACGTTGCTCAATTTATAAACTCATGCTTCCAAATTGAGAGTAAGGAATGTATTACAGCTTTATAAAATACATCAAGGTCCTATGGAGGCAGTGGTCAGAGGTAGAATGAACACAGCAGAGTGGCATGGTATGTGTATGCGGAGGCAATTTACATGTTTGGAATAAAAAATAAAGGCTGGGCATAGTGGCTCATGCCTGTAATTTCAGCACTTTGGGAGGCCAAGGCAGGAGGATTGCTTTGTAAGAGTTCAAGACCAACCTGGAGAAAGTAAAAAATTTAAAAATTAGGCTGGGCATGGTAATTGAAGCCTGTAATCCCAGCACTTTGGGAGGCCGAGGCGAGAGGATTGCCTGAGCTCAGGGGTTCAAGACCCTCCTGGGCAACTTGGGGAGACCTCGTCTCTACAATAAATAAACAAAAATTAGCCAGGTGTGGCGGTGTGTGCCTGTAGTTCTAGCTACTTGGAAGGCCGAGGTGGAAGGATCGCCTGAGCCCAGCAGGTCGAGGTTGCGGTGGTTGTGAGCGTGCCACTGCATTCCAGCCTGGGCAACAGAGTGAGACTCCAACTTTAAAAAAAAAAAAAAATTAGCCGGGTGTGGTCGTGTGCATTTATAATCCCAGTTGCCTGGGAGGCTCAGGTGGAAGGGTCACCTGAGCCCAGGAGGTCGAGGCTGCAGTGACCTGTGATCTTGCCACTGCACTCCAGCTTGTGAGACCCTGACTCAAAACAAACAAATCAAAGAAAAAACACACATTAAAATTAAGCTGGAAAGTGTATTGTAATCCATAAGATGTTTTGTTGATTGTCCTGTGTCGTCTATATCGTGAATGTAATTTGGGAGAAGTCAGACATTTTTGGCGTTTGTCTTGCATATGGTTGAAACAATATGGCGACTTCTGTTGGACGCCATGAAGCAGCTGGCAGTGCACTGATGAACATGGGGTCTCAGCATTTCAAATTTCCAAGATCTCGGTGGCCGCAGAGAGGATGGTGTGTGGCAGCACAGAGGCAAAATTTCAGGGCCAGTGGGGTGGATTTCAGGCACAGACTGTCACGGGCAAGCAAGACAACTTTTTGAGTTCTTGCTCCCGTACCACAGGGAGGTGCTCGTAGCTCACAAACATGGGCTGGTAGGTAACATAGCTAAGCATCTTTGTGTGCAGGGACGAATTTTTTAATGTTGATGTCTTCAAAGAATTTTTATAATTCTAACTCATCCCTCCCCCACTCCCAGATAAAACCATCACAATTTTGGGGGTATTTATTGATCTTTTGTTCCTTGCAGGGTATCCCACATCTTCCATTCTGTCTCCACATATCAACCTAAATGCCATCTCCAAAAAACCCCACATGGTTCCCTAAAACACAACAAAAACTTTTTGCTTCACATTCCCACAGGACTCCATACTTTCTCTACTACAGCTTACATATGATGTATTATATTTTCCAGTTTATTGACAGTATTTCCACTACATTTTTCTTTTTCTTTTCTTTCTTTCTTTTTCTTTCTTTTTCTTTCTTTCTTTCTTTTTCTTTCTTTCTCTCTCTCTCCCCCTCTCTTTCTCCCTCCCTCCCTTCCTTCCTTCCTTTCTTTCTTCCTTTTTTTTTTTTTTGAGTTGGAGTCTCACTCTTGTTACCCAGGCTGGAGGACTGCAGTGCCACACTCACGGCCACTGCAGCCTGAACCTGCTGGGCTTAGACAATCCTTCCGCCTCAGCCTTCCAAGTAGCTGGAACTACAGATGCATACCACCACGCCCTGTTAGCTTTTGCGATTTACTGTGGAGATGAGGTCTCACCAAGTTGCCCAGGCTGGTCTTGAACCCCTGGGCTCAGGCAATTCTCTCGCCTTGGTGCCTCCCAAAGTGCTGGGATGACAGGCTGAGCCACTGCGCCCAGCCTCCACTACATTTTTTATCCTAAGGAGAGTGATTCTATGTGCCTTATTTCCAGGGCCTCGTCTAGTGCCTGATATATGGTATGCACTCAGTAAATATTTGTTGAGTTAGTAAAAGAAATAGAAGGACAATTTTGGCTTGAATATAAACTCCAGGAATCTGGAGATTTTAATTTGAAAATCTCAAGTCTCCTAGCAACTACTTTAAACAGATCTATCTTCACATTGTTTACTGTTTCATACAAAATTTCTGGTAATACTAATACACATAGTGTTTCTGGTACAGATATGCTGTGGTTTGATACCATGTAACATGCTATTTTCTCCTGTGTTTTCTTTACCTTCCCCAATGATCTTGGTGCTATTTTGTCTTGTTGGCCATCAATGGCACCTTGAGCCTAAGAGAAAAAGTGAATTCTCCAAGAAACAATGGGATTAATCACATAAGCAAAGTAGCAGTCAATAAACTGGTATCATATACACGCTGGGGCGCAGTGAAAACCTGCTTGAGATAGTACTATGAAAGTACTGTTTTCTCTAGTTTGACCAAAATGTATAGCTTTTCCTTGGTTTCTAAACTTCCTTAGGTCAACCAAGAACACAGAATCTCAAGGTGTGGGGTAACTTACCACCATCAATTTTTTTTTTTTTTTTTTTGAGTTGAAGTCTCATTCTCTCACCCAGGCTGGAGTGCAGTGGCATGCTCACAGCCACTGCAGCCTCGACCTGCTGGGCTCAGGCGATCCTTCCACCTCAGCCTTCCAAAATAGCTGGAACCACAGGCATGCTCCACCATGCCCAGCTAATTTTTTGATTTATTGTAGAGAGGAGGTCTCACCAAGTTGCCCAGGCTGGTCTCGAACCCCTGGGCTCAGGCAATCCTCTCACCTCGGCCTCCCAAAGTGCTGGGATTATAGGCTTGAGCCACCGTGCCCAACCATTACCATCCTTTAATTATGAAAAAGTTTATTATGTGTCAATGCATAATGAGCAAGGATAAAGTGAGGAGGAATTAACTAGAAAGTGGAGCTTCAGAAAGCCTCTTCTCATGTGTTCCCTGCCAACTCCTTACTTTTCTGTAAGGCAAAATCCTATTCATTTCTCTGAGAAGACTTCTCTCACTTTAGTAAGAATTTGTCATTTCCTCTTCTGTGCAAGCCTTTACTCTTTTCTCATATATGGTCCTAGCTTTGTGATTGATCTTATTTCTTCTGACAGAAAATGGGCTACTTTGGAGCTGAGCTTGGGCCTTCTCATGCCAGCTAGCGTAGTGACTCAGGTATATTGATGCTTATTAGATGTTTGTTGAATGCTTTTCATATCTTTTACAGCATTAGCCTCTGCTGTCTGTATGGGAATGTGATGTAGAGAACTAGGATATTCAGAAGAGGTGGAAAGACAAACTTTACACAATTACAAAAAAGTTTCATCAAGACAAAGACGATTCAGATAAAGTAGATAAAAATCATTTCAATAATATCACAACTTGGTGTAAGCCCTGACGGCAGGCGGGGCTCAAGTCTTGACATGAACACTTAGACGTTTGTAATCATGGGCAGGTAACTTCTTTAAACTTATTTATCTGTCAAGCAGGGGTAATAATAATAGCTACCTGTTTTAGGCAGAATTATAAGATGGTGCCCAAGATTCTCCCCAGCTGGTGTGTATTCTCTGTGCAATTCCCTTCCCTTGACTGTGGGAGGGACCTGTGATGGGGTTTTACTCCTGTGACTAGGTTACATTATGCGACAAAGTTGAAAGAGTTTTGCAGATGTACTCAACTTGGAGTTAGTCAAAAGAAAAATTATCTTGCATGGGCCTGACCTTATCAGGTGAGCCCTTTAAAGGAGGGTAGGACTTCCCAGAAGGGAGATATTTGAAGCAAGAGATTTTTCTGCCAGGCTTGAAGAGGCCAACTGGCATGTTGTGAGAGGTCTACGGACAGGGTCATGTGGCAAGAACCTCAGGATCCTCTGGGTCTGAGAGCAGGCAGCCCCCAGATGACAACTAGCAAAACAAAGGACTTCAGTCCTAAAACCACAGAGAATAGGATTCTCCCCCACAAACACATGGGCTTGGAAGAGGACTCCAAACCTCAGAGGTGACTTGACTGACACCTTGGTTGCAACCCTGTCTAATACATGCATTTTAAGTAGCTTCCTTTGTAGCAGTTTGTTATGTCGCGATGAAAAACAAATATACTATCTTATTAGGAAGTGCATAGTTTACAAGCAATGGATTATAGCTCATGTTAGATAGAAAGAAGCAGAATTTATTGGAATAAAATTCGGTATGTCACAGAATTGAAGGAAAATCTAAATAATCAAGCCTTGGGGATAATAGCTACAAGGTGACTTGGAGGAGATCATGCAGGAATTTGGGGAGCTTGAAATAATCTACCTACATCCACCCTTGTCCTTGACACTTGTCCCATGAATCAGATCCTCCTGATGGAGTCTAATGGGCCTTGTTCCCATCACCTGCCCATTCACTGATGTCAGAAAGCTTGAGAATAGGTCCCAAGACCATGTGGAATAAGAAAGGGAGCCCCCCCAAAGGAAAGTGTGATTCCCTTCAGGTAAGAAGAGGAAGGGGATTTGGGCAGGTACACACACAAAAAGTTCACCTTGCTGTCTCACAGGGTTGTTAATGATAGACATGAGGTGACATCTGTAAAGTGATTGAGTACGGTTCTTGGTTCTTGGTTCTCAATAAATTTTAGTCATAATTAATAAGCATCAAGGGGCCTAAGCCTCTTCTAGACAGTAAAACTAAGAGCACTGCGATAGAAGATAAAAAGAGAAATCCCACCTTGATGAGAACAAAAAAAATCCCAAACACTCAAAAAGACAGGCTTAAGTGCCTATTGCCTATAGCCTGTTGCCACCTAGTTGATTTATAATGAAAGGGTCATCAGAGTTTAGGAAGTTATATATTCCTAAGTGCTATCTGTGCTGATTATTGCTATATACTCAAAACCAAGCCCGCACAAGACAGACTCCTCCAAATTCCACTGGGTCAGGGACCAAAGTCAACTCTTAGTGGCTCTGCTTCTTCACACATAGCTCTGCGCGGTCGGCTCACAGCGCTGACTGTAGATGTGCTGGATGGTGCCTAAGCCCATCCATCCATATTTAAATCATGGCTTTAAACCTGAAATTTTGTGGCTCAACCCAATCCCAGCACTTTGGGAGGCCAAGGTGAGTGGATTGCCTGAGCCTGCGGGCTTGAGACCAGCCTGGACAACTTGGCGAGACCTCGTCTCCACAATAAATAAAAAAATTAGCTGGGCGTGGTGGTGGTCGCTTGTAGTTCCAGCTCCTTGGAAGGCTGAGGTGGAAGGATTGCCTAAGCCCAGTAGGTCGAGGCTGCAGTGGCCATGAGCGTGCCACTGGGCTCCAGCCTGGGCAACAGAGTGAGACTCCAACTCAAAATAATAATAATAATAATAATAATAATAATAATAATAATAATAAACCTGAAATTTTAGAAAATTAATTCGGATATGAGATGACAGTCATGTTTACTGAGGACCATAAATAGAACTCATAACATCTCTGGGTACCTGGTGCCAAGAGATGTAGCTGTGCTTTTGAAGTGAGGCTCTCCTTTGGTCTTTTGGCCAAAGAATGCCATCCATTGGTCACTCTGCCCATCCTGAGTGGGTCTCGCCACAGGAGGTGTCATTTCTGGCTCAGAACATCATTGCTGGCTGGAGTTAACTTCCATTCTATTCTGTTCTACTCCACAAGTATTTATTGAGCTCCCATTATGTGCAATGAACTGTATTAAGTGCTTTGATAGATTAAAAAATGAATAGATAAGACAGAGCTCCTGACCTTAGGGTATTTTATTATCTCAAATGAGAGACAAACGTTTACAAGGACCAGACACAATACAGAGCAGGATATGACGAGTGCTAAAATAGATACAGAGACAGAAGAAAGCTTTAAATTTCAAGTGTGGTTACTGGAATTGTCATGGTAGAGGTAGAGTTTGAATCCTTTTTAATCGTTTGCCCATCTAGAACAGGGAGCATTTGATCTGTTTTTGTATTTCCAGGGCCCAGCAAAATTGTCTTAATTATGGTAAGGTAGACATAACATAAACTTTGCCATTTTAACCTCTCACTGTGTTCCCAGGCTGGAGTGTGGTGGCATGATCACAGCTCATTGCAGTCTCAACCTCCTGGGCTCAGGCGATCCTTCTCTCTCAGTCTCCTGAGTAACTGGAATTACAGGCATGTGCTACCATCCCTGGCTAATTTTTAAATTTTTTTGTAGAAACGAGGTCTCGCTATGTTGCCCAGGCTGGTCTTAAACTCCTGACCTCAAGCAATCCTCCCGCCTCACCCTCCCAAAATGCTGTGATTCCAAGCGTGAACCACCATGCTCAGTCCATTTTTATGATTTGTAAGTGTACAGTTCAGTGGCATTAAGAATATTCACATTGTTGTGCTACCATTATCACCACCCATCTACAGAACTTTTTTCCTCTTTCAAAACTGGAAGTCTGTTCCCATCAAGTAGTAACTCTTCATCCCCTGCCCCCCAGCCCCTGACAACCACCACTGTACTGCCTGTCTCTCCAGCTCCCTCACGTAAGTGGAGTCATACAGTATTTGTCCTTTTGTGATTGGCTTATTTTACTCAGCATAATGTCTTCAAGTTTCACTCATGGTATAGAATGTGCCAAAATTTCCTTCCTCTTTAAGGCTGACTAAAACATAGGGCATTACGTATCATGTATATATAACCGCATTTTGTCTATTAGTTCATCCCTTGATGGACATTTGGGCTGTCCCCTTGTTTTGCTCTTGTGAATAATGCTGCTATGAACATGGGTGTACAAATTTCTGTCCAATTTGAGTTAGAAATCTGGGATAGATCTAGAGGCGGTCAGAGAGAGGGCATCTCCAGCTTAGGAAACAGCATTAACAAAAGAAAAGAAGACTGACAAGGCACCAGGCTTGCTTGGCACGGCTTACCCATGGGTTTGAGTTTGAAAATGGAAAGGTCAATCTGTTCCAGGATTGGAAGGGCACCAGGTGCCAAACCAAGGAGATCAACTTTTTTCTAAAGTTATGAGGAACCACTTAGGGGTTGAGACAGGCGAGTAACATCACCAACACTATCCTTTAGGATAATAATTGTAGTGGAAAAGATGTTAAAAATAGAAGGTCATACTTTTAGCAGGAGACACAATAAGGCAGTGGCAGAGGAAACAGTAACATAGGAGAGGGAGGGAGCAGAGTATTATAAAGGAACCATCAATAGGATCTGTTGACCAACTGGATGTGAGTGGCAGGAAAAGGAAGTCGTCGTTAAATCAGTGTCTGAGAGCAGAGTGACATTATAAACTGAGATGAAGAATGCCAAAGGAAGAAGCAGGAAAAAACAATAGTTGCCATTTATTGAGCTCTTGTGTGTTAGGTATCTCACATGCATTATCTCATTTAATCTTGAAAAGGATCTAGTGAAGCCAAGATGATTATACACGGGAGGAAACTCAGTTTAGGTAGTTTACGTTATTTAATATCTCGTTAAGTGATGGAATTGAGACTGCAACCCAAGTCCAACTGCGAAGTTCTAACTTTTTTTTTTTTTTTGAGGTGGAGTCTTACTGTTCCCCGGGCTGGTATGCGGCAGCACAATCACAGCTTACCACAGCCTTGACCTCCTGGGCTCAGGCAATCCTTCTGTCGAGTAGCTGGGACTACCGGCATGTGTCACCATGCTCAGCTAATTTTTTTGTAGAGACGAGGTCTTACTATGTTGCCCAGTCGAACTGCTGGGTTCAAGCAATCCACCAACCTTGGCCCCCCAACGAGCGGGGATTACAGGCATGAGCCACCACGCCAGCTCAAACTTTTTCCCCCCACCTCATTGTCATCAAACATATGGATTGTTCATGTGGATTTATCTCTCAAAAAATCGGAAATGTAAGTCTGAAGCTCAATCAACTACTCATAAATAAAAACACAGTCAGGAGTTTACACAAAGATGATGCTGAGGAAGTACATCAATTCACTTGGGAGAGAATATAATGACAGAGAGAAGGCCAGGACTTAATTCCAGAAGCACACGAATTCATCAGGTGATAAGAGAAAGACAGCCTGGGTCTGGGGAACAAGGGAACAATCAGAACAGTGAATTGACAAAGAGGATGCATGAGAAGACAGTTTCAAAGAAGGGATTAGTCAACATTGTCAAATGTTTCTAAAACTTTCATAGAAAGTAGACTGTGGCAGCTAGATTTGGCATCTAGGAAGTCACTGAAGACGACAGAGAAGAAAGAAAGTATAGCAGTGTGTGTGGACCGAAAAACAAATAGGAAGAAGGCAAACAGAGATGAGTGTACACTCCTTGTTTAAGAAGTTTGGCAGCAAAGGAAAGGAGAAATTATGGTACAGCAACGTAAACTTGAGGAAAGGTTTCCTTTTTGACGACTGGGAAGACAGGAGCATGAGATTTTGGCTGTGAGGAAAACGCCAGTGGAGACTAATGGACAGAAAATATTGAGAGAATGATGAAGATTCATGGAGCAGAGAGAGGGTGAGACCACGAGCACACTGAATGAGATCAAAGAGAGGGGTGGGGGAGAAGAAAGGGTTGTCTCTCCCTGGAGATGGGAGAGAGAGAGAGTTCTCAAGTTGAAGGGAAGAGCTGGAGTTTGTGTTGGGATGGAAAGGCAGCCATGTGAAGCTGTGGGGAGCTGAGATGGAGTCCGGTGTCGAGGCTAGTAACCAGCTGAGTGGGCTGAAGAAGAGGGAGTCAGAGAGTCAAATGAGTAGATTCCCTAGCTTCACTGAGGGCTCCTTTCAGTTAGGATTGTTTTACTGTATCACGAAGCCACCACTGGGATCGTGACCAAAATGCAGAATCACTTCCAGCCAGATACGTTCTCAGACTTTCCTGAAATGCCACAGAGACACCTGATTGGGTTTGGATACTTCCCAAATCCCCTTAGCCTTATTTATAGACCCTCGAGGTAGATCATTCTTGGCCGACTTCATCAATGGTATGCTGACTTTTACCAGTTTCATCTTTCACTGTCAACAGGCTCTAAGGGCATAACGTGCAAGACCCCCAACATACTGACACCAGGAAAGAACTACTTTCTTAAAGAGGATGTCATAGAAAAATATCGGGAAATTACTACGACGTGGTGAAATGTTTCAATACTGAATTTCAAATTTTCATTTGTTAAAGACTTCAAACCCATTGAGAAACCTCGGTTGAAAAACCTTTCTATTGATTCTAGTTTCTGAAATAGAACCAAGTGCAAGGCATAGCTAGTATAATTTAAAGTAACAGATTGTCTTCTTCTTTTACATTGACATTCCACTCGGCATTCTACGTGAACAAAGTAATGTTCCAGATTTTTTTTTTAATATAGTAACATTTACTGTATTTATGTGACAAATTCAATTCTAGATATAGGTATTAGCAATTGGAACCATGCCTTAGTTACCTCCCCTATGAAAGATAACACAGGAATGTTATAACAAATATTTAGTTAAAAAAAGCAAAAGGGGCTTTGAAAATGTAAAAGTGTAATATAAATGCTAAATAAAGATAATATATTCTGAACAGCAGGCTCCTTTGAAATAGGGCCTATGAATTCCATTAGCACTCTCTGTTTACATGCTTTTAGGAGATGTCGTCCATGGACAAGGAATACCTATGGCCTAGGAACCAGCTGGGAAAGGGGTAAGTCAAAGAACATTGTCGTAATTCACACAATACTTCTTTAAGTCACTTAATCAATGTGTACTGCATCCTTGCTTTGTGCAGGTACAATTGTGGGTGCTAGGAATACTACAGGGAACAAAACAGGCAAAAGCCTGGCAAAGAACCCGAATAAACATTTCTCAAAAGAAAATTTACAAATAGCTAACAGGTACATAAAAAAATGCTCAGCATCACTAATCATTAGGGAAATGCAAACTGAAACCACAATGAGAATCACCACGTAATCAGAATGGCTACGGCTAAAAAACAAACAAAAAAAGAAGATACCAAGTGTTGACAAGGATGTGGAGAAAAGCGAACCTCTGGATAGTGTTGGTGGGAATGTAAATTGGTAGAGCCATTATGAAAAGTAAGCTCCAGGTTCCTCAGATAACTGAAATCAGAGCTACTATAGGATCCAGCAATCCTACTACTGGGTATATATCCAAAGGGTTTGAAATCAGTACTCCCACGTTTACGATAGCATTATCCACAAGAGTCAAAATATGGAAACAACCTAAGTGTCCATCAACCAAAGAATGGATAGAGAAACCGTGATATATATATACACAGTGAAATACTATTCAACCTTTAAAATGAGGAAAACTTTGTCATTTGTGGCAACATGGGTGACTTTAGAGGACATTATGGTAAGTGAAGTAAGCCAGGCACAGAAAGCTAAATACCAAATGCTCTTACTTACTTGGGAAGCTAAAAAAAAAAAAAATCAAACTCATAGAGGCAGAAAGCAGAATGGTGGGGAACATGGCAGTGACAGGAATGGGGAGCTTTGGTCAAGGGGTACAATGTTTCAGTTAGACAGCAAGAATACCTGGTAAGTATCGGAGGTGATGGATATCTTAATTGGCTTGATTCAATCATTCCACATTGTGTGTGCGTGTGTTTATAAACATATACTATATAATGTGGAGATATATATATGATATATATATCATAGCATTAGTTTACACTCCATATATAGTGATACATTTGTTGATGATTAATAAAAATAATAAAACAGGCAAAAGTCCCTACTCAGAAGTTAATATTTACTCCTACTAACCAAGTGTCAAGGATTATTCTTACATTTATCCATTAAATCCTCATAGCAACCCCATGAGTTAGGTTTCCCTAGTTTACAGATACAGACGCTGAGGCCAGAGAGGTTCAGTAATTTGCCCAAGGATCACACATTAGCAAATAGTGAAGATGGGACGAGAATCTTGACGTCTAGCCGGCAGGTTCCACTAACGAGAAAAAATGGCTGGGTACTAGAGTGACTAAATTGACTGTCTGATTTGGTCCTCTTCAATTTTGTAAGGCCCCAAATAATGTCCAACACATTGCTTGGGGTCTTTTGTTTTTCTATTTAATTAAAAAAATGCCCCCATTTTCCATAAGTGATGAGGAGTTATTGGGGGTAAAGTGAAGGTAGGAATTCTGTTATGCAGAGAGCCTTCAGGGTGACCAGAGTGGCCAGGACTCTCCAAAACTGAAATGGCATTTGGAAATAAGAGGACATGCAGAGTCCACTGCATCTCTGACACCTTAATTTTTTGCTCCTCCTGCTAGCTAATTTCTGCTCTTCCCTCTTTTTTTTTTTTTTTTTTTCCTCCCAGTTAGAGTCTCACTCTGTCGCCCAGGCTGGAGGGCAGTAGCATGCTCCCAGCCACTGCAGCCTCGACCTTCTGGACTCAGGCGACCTTCCGCCTCAGCCTTCCAAGTAGCCAGAACTACAGACACCCACTACCACGCCCAGCTAGTTTTTTGATTTATTGTAGAGACGAGGTCTCACCATGTCGCCCAGGCTGTTTTCAAACCTGGGCTCAGGAAATCCTCTCATCTTGGCCTCCCAAAGTGCTGGGATTACAGGATTGAGCCACCGCACCCGGCCTCTTCTCTGTCTTAAACTTTACACATATACATAGCTTTCCTCCCTCCCTCCTTCCTTCCCTTCCTCCCTTTCTTCTTTCTTTCTTTTTCAGAGACAGGATCTCACTATGTTGCCTAGCCTGTTCTTGATCTCCAGGCCTCAAGAGAGCCTCCTGCCCCGGCCTCCCAAAGAGCTAGCATTACAAACATGAACCACTAATCTAGGCCTTCTTATGCATTAGCGATTAAGCCTAATCACTAATACACCTGTGCTCTACCTTTTTCCCCTATGTATCATTTAGTTTTCATAGTGTCTATCAACTAACTTTATCCTTAGTATCTTCCATATCTTCAGTTCATCTGGCCAAGTGTGAGAATATGACTGGCCGTTCACACGGAGAAGCACTTCCTGCTCTTAGGCCACCCCTGCTACTCAGTGTAGTCCCTGGATTAAATGCCCACTCCTGGACCAACCAGCTGTGGCCAAGAGGCTAGATCAAATGAAAAGAACATTCTAGAACCAGGCTCTAAAGGTATTGGGGGCAATTGTCACAGACATGTTCTGAATTCTGGCTTGTTCTAAGATTTAGTTAAATGGCCTCTGAATTTAGGTTTTAGTTGTGTGCTATGAAAAATTATAAATAGTCTTTTTAATTGAGAAGCCAGTTGACAGTCCTATATTATTATACTCTTTTGAATGTTTGTAATATCTCTATCTCTACCTTCTTCATATCTAAAGGAAATGGTAAGTATTCACATCACATCTTTATATATTTAATTTCCTTAAGATGTTTAGAATGCGATACGTATCATAATCCTTCTCTTACCTGATGAGTAATATACCCTTTATCTTTCACCCTCAGCATTTAAATTACATTTCACTATCACAAGCTTTGTGCTAAGGATGTATGCAGATGTGTCACAAGAAAGAGAATTGGTATTCAAATGAAAGGATCTATATGAATACTTCAGGTTTATCTAGAACACTAACAGGAAGATCAAACTCAGCTCTTACAAATATCAGTGATAAGAATCTTGGCCAAATCAATGTTAACGTCATTTTTATACTGGGAAAAACATGGAGTATACTATTACGTAGGCTAAAGAAAAAAATCAATAAATTGACTCATACTTAAAAGTAAGATAATACATTAAAAGGATGATTTCAGGTATTGTTCATTTTAAAACTGTCTATAGAAAGATTCAATTTCACCTTAAGATTGGTAACCAATAGTACACACTGCCAACGGGGAGGCCTGGGATTAGGAAAGAATTCTGTGGCCATGAAACTGATCAAAACTAATTAGCCATTAGGGAACGGAATCCATGACCTTCATCTCATTAGTACCAGGCTTAAGCCAACTGAATAAGCTATTCATTGATAACATTCTGATACCTAGCAGATGGATGAGCCTTTACTCTTTACTTAAAATCCCTTTCTGGGTTCCATATTATTTGTACTAAAATGTGACATGTTCCTGATAGGTGGGAAGGGGCGGGGAGGGACATGGCTCTCAGTGTGATGTCCGAAATCAATTACTCTGTTTTCTTAGCTTAGCCCTAGAATGTGAGGTGACCTGCCTAATGGTTCCCAGTGGCAGTGGCAGAACTAGATGAGGACATGGATCTCTTGGACTTCGCTCCAGGGCACTTTCAATGTGTGAAGGGGCTGGCTCATGGAAAAGGTCATCCTTGGATACTTCCAGAACAGGAGGGGTGTGTCCTATCAACGCAGAACATGCTAGGTGTGGGGAAAAGGTGTCTAAATGGAAGTTCACGCAGAATAGAGGTTACGGTATGGAGAAGGACGAGAGGTTTTGGATGATCTTTCTGGGGGTAGGGGAAGAGTGATAAGAAGCTCCCAAAAGTCTCTTAAGAGTGAGCGCAGTGATTTGTTTAAAACATTTTCTATGGGCCGGGCTCGGTGGCTCAGCCTGTAATCCCAGCACTTTGGGAGGCTGAGGCGAGTGGATTGCCTGAGCCCGGGGGTTGGAGACCAGCCTGGGCAACTTGGCGAGACCTCATCTCTACAATAAATTAAAAATTAGCCAGGTATAGTAGCACGTGCCTGTAGTTCCGGCTACTTGGAAGGCTAAGGCGGAGGGATCGTTGGAGTCCAGCAGGTCGACGCTGGGTGGCCGTGAGCATGCCACTGCACTCCAGCCAGGGCAACAGAGTAAAACTCCAACTCAAAAAAAAAAAAATTTTTTTTTCTATGTAAAATGACTTTAGTTCACACAGAGCAACCTGAAATTACTTGGGGTGAACAAGTTTGGGTGTAAATAAATACAAAGAAAAATTTAAAAAGTGAGTTAATACTTTAGTTGGGGAGGCCAGGGAAGTTATAGACATGAATCTGAATGATGGATTTGGTACCTACGTGTGGTAGGGTGGAACAGGTAGGCAGGGATGGGGAAGCGGGAGCGTGGTGAACGGTGCGACTAAGCGATGCTGGAAAGAAGAGTGTCATCATAAATTGTTATCCAGGGAGGGAATGGCAGAAGGCTGAAGGACTGGCCAAGAAGCTTCTATTAGTATATTACCATTTAGGGAACAGATGGAGGAATGTCCTGTAAATAGTACATATTTATATGAAGAATAAAACCATGCTATCTAGATTCTAGTAGTGTATTTTGCCTCTGTCCCAGACGGTGGCTCCAAAGGATTTTTTTTTCCCATAGAAAACTCTGGTAGTAGCCTTTATTTTATTTATTTATATATCTATTTTGAGATAGAGTCTCTCTCTGTTGTCTAGGCTGACGTGCAGTGGCATGATCACAGCACACTGTGGCCTCACCTCCTGGGCTCAAGAGATTCTTCCGTTTCAGCCTCCTGGGTAGCTGGGACTATTACAGGCATGCACCATCACACCTGGCTAATTGAAGAATTTTTTTAGAGATGGGGTCTCACTGTGTTGCCCAGGCTGGTCTTCAACTCCAGGCCTCCTAGATCTCTGGCCTCGGCCTCTCAAAGGACTGACAGGTATGAGCCATGGAACCTGCCTGGTAACAGCCTTGAAAGTCATTACTCTTACTGTTGAGTACGTTCAAAATCTTTACAATCCGGGATCACATCTTGGAAACCACTGAGATGAGTTTTTAATGATGATCTCTGGTAGAGGAAGACAACGCATTGCAGAGAGCCTCAAGTCATCCTTCTTTCTGGTAATGCACCTTGGTCAGTTGCAGTTTCCAGACAACCCTTGCTCTCTAAAGCCTTGACACCTTACCCAGGCCTCTCTGATTTCTCTGACATCTTCTGGGAAGAAGGATGGCATCATACACCCTGGATGCTTGCCCTCTAAGAGTCACTCAGCCGTCATTTCTTCTGGAAAGCCCTTCCTTACTGCCACTGTTGCTCCCCCATCGAGCATGCCCTATGTACCCTACTACCACACCTACCCTACGGTAAGATTAACGCCCAATTTTCTTGCCCTCTCAACAGACTGAATTCCTGGTAGCCAGGGCCTAGCGCTGATCACCTGTTTATCCCCAGCACCTGGCCAAGCACTTAGCACAGGTAGGCCATTCATTCAAACGCACAGACCGTTGAATCAATAGCTGAAAACACATGCACAATAGAAATATCATCCAGAAATCAACAGGAGAATATATACCTAAAATGAATTTTTTTTTCCAGGAAGAAGAATCTAAAATTAATTTGGTGGCTTCTGGGGTAAGGTCTTAGTTTTGCGGCCCTTTTCTGTGGCCCTTCGTTCCTTCCCCTCCTGTCATGTGCCTTTGGCTACTTCACTGCTTATTATTCAAGGGCTAGAGAGAAAAGGAGAGAAGCTGAAATTCAGATCAGTTAATTAAGCTGATAGGGAGCAGGCCTGAAAAGGATTGAATGTAGTGGGTGAAATCAATAGGGAACTTCTGGTTTGAGATCATCTATAGCTCTCACTGACCCAGCCTTGCCTATTTCACACGCCTAAAGCAATGGCTACTCAATGTATGAAGCATGTTTTAAAGGCCGATTTCAGCTTCACGGGGTTTGTCCCTTTGTTCTGGACTCCACCTCGAGCCATACGCCCTGATGTTCGGTTGTGAGAATTCAGTCGTTACACCAACAGAAGAAACAGTTGGGCGGTCTGCTTCTCTAGGGTAATTTCATGGTCCTAAGGAAAGCATTTACCAGTTTATTTTCTGAAAGCGGTTCAAGGAACATTCCTTAAGTGGAAAAATTCAATCAGGAATAATATTACTTACATTTTTGGAGAAGGATTTTTAATATAGAACTTCCATCTGTGATATATTTAAATTCTAGGCCTCAGGCAGCAATTTCAGAAAAGGGTCTCCTTTACCCTTTATTAGAAGCAAACAAACAGTCTACTCTGGGCATGGGGGCTTCTCCTTACCTCTCCACCCCTGCCAAATGTAAGCCACGCTTCTACCATCCCTGAAATCAACCATGCTACTTCCCCCACCCCCACCCCCACCCCCACCCCTCCAACTCCGCTGTTGACATCAAAACGCTCATCACACCTTTAAATATCTGAATTATTTCGTAAGTACTCGCATCTCGTACAGAAGGAGACTGGCGAGCGGCCCAAAAGGCGGCCTGCAAGTCAATTCGCAGAAAGCTATGGATACTGAGATACGATTCTCTCTTGATCTGGTTTTGAGGCTTCAACAAAGACAGGTTTTGCCTTTTAGGACGACTCAGCCATCTTGACTGAATGCATCAGGAGGGGCGACCTCGACGGGCTTGTTTCCGAGGTACTTTGACGGTGATTTCTAAGTAGCTGGGCGAGTCCCAGCCTATCTCCCGACTGAGGCCTAGCGCGTTGGAGCTGTCAAGGAGAATCCGCACTCAGACGCGGAAAGAAGGCGCGAGTGGTGCCCGCACACTTCATCACGCAGCCTTCCAGTCTCCCGAGAGAGGGGAGGTCAGACTCTGCAGAAGCCTCCAACTTTATTTCTTACTTCTCATGACCTGTAGCCTGTGTTTCCCCTCTGGGCAGCGTGTGCGCACGACCAAGGCCCCCTCCGGAAGGGCCGCACGCGTTCACCTCGCGGCCCACGGTGGATTCGCTGCTCCGAGCACCGCCTGGAAGAAAAGTAAAGTGGAAAATAAGACAAAGAGATCTAGAACCTCGGCCGCCTTCCCCATGCGTTGGGACTGCTCCCGAGCCGGCGGCGCGGCGGGGGCGGCCGGGGCGCCGCGAAGATGCACCTGAACCGGGATCCGCGGGCGGCCGCCTCGGCCACCCGGCTTTCACGCCGCGTTCCGGCGGCGAGGGCGCAGCGGCAGTCGCAGGGAAGCCGGCGCGAGCCTCCCCGGCGGCGGCGGCGGCGGCGGCGGCG
>CAUYQG010222100.1:0-18881 GCA_963574415.1 Tarsius wallacei
ACTTTATTCAGTTCAATAAATTTTAAAATTTCTCCTAAGCTTTTTCTTTGACCCATGGATCATTTAGAAGTGTGTTGTTTAGTTTCTAAGTGGCTAGAGACTTTTCTGTTGTCTTTCTGTTATTAATTTCTAGTTGGATTCCTCTGAGGTCCAGTAATATACTTTGTCTTATTTTAGTTCTTTTAAATTTATTGAGGCCTGTTTTATGGCCCAGGATAAGGTTTATCATGGGTCCTTGAAAGAAGTGATTTTTCAGCTGTTGCTGTTTGGAATGCTGTACAAATATTTATTAGGTCTTATTGATTGATGTTGTTGTTCATTTCCTTTATATTCTTGTTAACTTTCTGCCATTTTGTTCTATCAGCTGTTGAGAGGAGCATAGACGTCTCTAACTCTTGCAAATTTGCCTGCGTTTCCTTTCAGTGCTCTTAAATTTTGCTTCTTATATTTTGCACCTGCTATTTTGTTTATGCACATTTAGAATTGCCATGTCTTGTTGGTGGACTAGTCCTTTTTTCATTATGTAATGTCACTCTTCGTCTCTGATAACTTTCTTTGTTGTAATTTCTACTTTATCTGCTATTTATATAGACACTCTTGATGTATTTTTGATTATCTTTTGATGATATATCTTTTCCTACCCTTTTGTTTTCAACCTACCTTTAGTTACATTTGGAGTTTCTTGTAGACAGAATATACTTGGGTCATGTTTCTGCATCCACTTTGCCAATCTTTGTCTTTTATTCATATATTTAGAGCTTTTAAGATGCCATGTAATTATCGATATGTTAGTCCTTAACTCTGCCATTTTATTTTTTGTTTTTTATTTTTTCTCTCTTTCTGCATTTTTCTGTTTTATTTCTCTGCCTTCCTATGATTCACTTGGACATTTTAAAAATAATTCATGTTACATCTGTATTGTTTTTAAAGTTATCTCTTTGTAGAGTGTTTTTAGTGGTTGCCTGGATATTATGTCATATATACACAACGTATCCCAGTCAATCGGTGTTGCCATTTTCCAGTTCAAGTGAAGTGTAGAAACCTTATGTCCCTTTATATCACTTTACCCCCTTCCCATTTATAATAAAATTGTCTTAAATTTTTCCTCTGCCTCCACTGAGAATAACATAAGACTGTTTTAGAATGTTGCTTCAACAAATCAAATGCAATTTAGAAAACACCAGGAAATGAAAGTGTATCTCATTTACTCATATTTTCACTCTTTCCATTATTCTTCCTTCCTTTCTTCCTAATATTCCAAGATTTCTCCTTTTATCATTTAATTTCTGCTTAGAGAACGTTAGCTATTCTTTCATGGTAGATCTGCTAGCAAATTCTCTTTGTTTCCCTTCACCTAGGAATGTCTTGAGTCCCCCTTTATTCTTGAAGGATATTTTCCTTGCATATAAAATTTTGGGCAGTCCCTTTCTTTCAGCACTTGAAAAATGTTGTGCCACTTTTTTCTGGTCTCTGTGGGTTTGGTTGAGGAACCCTCAGTCATTCAAAAATTTCACCCTGTATGCATTTCTCTGTCACTGCTGCAAGATATTTGCCTTTAATTTTAGAAGTTTAACTTCGATGTGTGCTGGTATAGACTTTTTTTTTTTTTTGGTTTGTCATATTTATGGTTTGCTCAGCTCTTTGAATTTGTTTCTACATCTTTTGTCAAAATTAAAATAATTCAGTCATTATTTCTTTGAATACTTCTTTCTGCCTTGTCCTCTTTCCTCTCTTCTTATGAGATTCCAGGACATAAATGTTAGATTGTTTTGTTACATTCTCACATGTCTTCAAGACTCTGTTTATTTTCTTGTTTTGTCTGTTTGATTTCTGTTTTTTTTTTTTTTTTGAGTCGTAGTCTCACTCTGTCGCCCAGACTGGAGTGCAGTGGCCGCTCCCAGTCCCCGCAGCCTCGACCCGCTGGGCTCCAGCGATTCTTCCACCTCAGCCTTCCGAGTAGCCGGAATTACAGGCACGCGCTACCATGCCCGGCTAATTTTTTGACTTATTGTAGAGATGAGGTCTCGCCAAGTTGCCCAGGCGGGTCTCGAACCCGCGGGCTCAGGCAATTCACTCACCTCAGCCTCCCAAGGCACGGGATTACAGGCTGAGTCACCGAGCCCAGCTCATTTCTGTTTTTTGATTGGGTAATTTCTATTGCTTTATTTTTGTGTTAATAATCCTTTCCTCTGTCTTCTGTGCTCTGCCATTTCATTTGTTTCAAGTGCATTTGTAACTGTTAATGGAAATGTTTTTATTACGGGTTTTAAAAGATTCTTGTCATCTGTGGACTGTTTTATATCATTCAAGTTGTTGTTTTCCTCCTGGTCTTTGATATGAAGAGCTATTTTTATTACAATCTGGGCATTCTGAGTATTATGTTATGAGACTCTGGATCTTCTTAAAATTTTCTGTTATAGCAGTCCTCTTCTGACACAACTCCAGGGAGGAAGGAGGTGTGTTACCAATTACTGCCAATTTGGCTCTTCCAATTTAGGAAGGGGGTAGAATTGCACTTTTTATTGTGGTGCTTGGTTGGATTATAGTGGTTATTGTCCAATTTTTTTTCTTGCTAGGCTTTCCCTTTTGTGGTAATTTTTTCTGGGGAGGGGGGTAGAATTTGAGCAGGAGTGGTATGTGCCACTCATAGGCCTTGTCCACAAAAACCTTTAAATGTGCTAACCTTACTCTTAATCTCTATCCAGTAGTTGGATAGAAAGGCTTCTGGAGATGCAAAGGAAGGCAGAGCTGTGGGATTAAAAGTATTCTGGGTCCCTAAAGGATCAGGTGGACAGAAGAATGCTCTTAGCCACTGCCACCATTGACTTGCATGGATGGTGATATGAATGAGAAGCATTTTAACGTTTTTAATATTTTTTTACATTTTATTGTGTTGAGCCATTAATATTTTGGAGCAAACATTATTTACCTTAAGTAACACATCAACTATCCTTGGGTAAGTTACTTAATCTTTGGAAGCTTGGGTTCATACTTTGAAAAATGAGGATAATCCTGTGTACCTTACATATTTGCAGAGAGAATTAAATGACACAGCATTTGCTACAGTGCTTGCACATTTACTGACACCTAAGAGGTGTCAATAAACATTTATTCAATCTATTGTTTGCCGAACATGTTCATATGTTGATATACTAATGGATTTGTTATCTCCATATTGAACTACGAAGCGTATACTTGTGTTTGTATCTTTGGCTGTCTAGTCTATCCCTTTAAAACTTATTCTTCAGTCATCAAAGTGATAAAACAAAATGCAAACCTGATACATATTGATCACAATGTAATGCATTTGTCAGTCCACTTAACACAGTTCCATAGTAAACATTCATAGTGGCCTTGTGAACTTGCATTTAAGAAACGTTTTTAATAAACTCCATGCCACATATATGACAAGCTCCGCCCAAGCCTTCCTTGAAATTTTTGGAAACAATTATATGTTTCTATGAAAACATGAAGGGGAAAAGCGGCAAGCTACACAGGTAGTTTAACCTATCTACATAAAGATCATGTGGAAAGCCAGCTCTATGCCTCCTCACCTGTTAAGTCAGTTCTATCGATTCACAAAGTCATTTGCAAGGGATTATCATTTAGAAGACAAATCCAGAAAAAGGTGTTAAAGGCAAGAGGGTGGTTGAGATTCTTCTAATGAGGCCAGGAGATGCAGGAATGGGTAGAAGGGGACACTTTGAATAGGAACTAAAACCCTCAGAATTGAAAGCAGAGAATAACCCTAGTGGGAAAAAGAAGTAGTTTAGAGGACTCGGTGGCAGAAAGGTGATGCAATTTATTAGCAGAATGGTTTTTTTTTTTTTTATCACTTTTTAAATGAATATATAAGTCACATGTTAGCATAGCTATAAGCTTTAGTCTCAGCACTGATTTCAAGGTATTGCAGAGGTTTTGATATATTGTGTCTTTGTTTTTATTTGTTTCTAGGAATCTTTTTATTTCTGTCTTGATTTCTGTGCTGACCTAAAAGTCATTCAGAAGCTTGTTGTTTAATTTCCAAGTATTTGTGTGTTTTGAGGGGTTTCCATTGGCAATGATATTTATTTTTATTCCAAGTGGTCTGAGAAGATGCTTGGTATTATTTCAACCTTTGGAAATTTGTTTGTACTTGACAGAGAGTCCAGAAATAAAACCATCATCCTTCAACCAAATCATCTTTAACAAAGCCATAAATAACAAACATTGGGAAAAGAAATCATATTTCTCAAATGTTGCTGGCTAGCCACATGCAGAAGAATAAAACTGAACTACTTTTCACCGTGTACAAAAATTAACTCAAAATGGATCAAGGGCTTAAATGTGAAACCTCAAACTGTAAGAATCTTAGAAGGAAACTTGGGGAACAACCTCCTGAACATTGGAGTAGGAAAGGAATTTATGGCCAAGCCTTCAGAAACAATTGCAGCAAACTCTAACGTTGACAAGTGGCACCGTGTCAAATGAATGATCTTTACACAGCAAAAGAAACCATCAAGAGGGTAAAGAGACAACCCATGGAACAGGAAAAAATATTTGCAAAGTATGCATCTGATAAAGGCCCAACATTCAGAGTCTACAAGCAACTCAAACAGGTGAAAGAAAAACAACAACAACAAACAGCTCCATTAAAAAGTGAACCTGAAGGTCTCAAAGGAATCCATGCAAGCAGGCAATAAACACGTGAAAAAAGCTCAGCATCACTAATCATCAGAGAAATGCAAATCAAAACGCATGCAACTTACTTATGTAGCAAATCCCCACTTGTACCTCACAACTCTAAAGAAAAATATTAGTATAATATCCTAGATGACTTACAAGGAGAATTTAGAGAAATGGCTAAATTTGAGGAGTTTGTCTCTTCAAACTTGAAGAGTATGTTTGTAATTGGAGTCTTTTCTGCTATTAAACATATTCATTATTGGACAGTCACTACACGTCTGAATTTCTGTGAAATCTGCTAAGCTTGTTGGTTTTGGCTTTCACCTTCCTCAAACTTTGTGATGTTTAGGACATATTCTCTTTCTCAGACTGCTACACAAATAATACTTAGTTTACTGATGAACAAACATTGCTTTTCCATCCATTCTGCAGCCTGTTGTCACCATTCTACCTCTCATTGAGTTTAACCCAGTTTTATTTCACTGTCCCCCTTGATTTGGCAATGCATTAACTGAAGCTCTACCATGCTCCAGGCAGAAACATGCAATGAGATAGATTTGCATCAGCTGTTCTTTGAAACAAACTTTTAATTTTGTACTTATAGAAAAGTTGTGATGATATAGAGGGTTCCTATATATTCCTCACCCGGTTTGGACCATTGTTGACATCTTACATTGCCACAGTACTTTTATCAAAACTAAGAAAGCTGCAGTGGCTCATTACTAGTCACTAAGCTCCAGACTTTATTTGGATTAAACCAGATTTTTTTTATGTCCCAGTCTCTTCTGATTTGTGATAATTTCTAACTTTTTCATGTTTCCAGGACCCTGATTGTCTTGAGCAGAACTGACCAGAAATCCTGTAGAATGAAGGTCCCTCAGTTTTGGTTCATTTGATGTTTTTCTCATGATTAGATTGGGATTATAGGTTTTTGTGAAGAATACCTCAGAGGTGAAGTGCCTTTTTCATTACATCATATCAGAGAACATGATGTTCACATGACATTACTGGTGATGTTAACTTTCATCACTTGCTTAGAGTATTGTCTGCCAGGATTCTCCACTATAAATTTACTGTTTTTCCTTTTATTTTTTAGAAGTGAGTTGTCATTAAGTCTAAGCCCACTTTCAAGAGTGGGAAATTAAAATCCATCTCCTGAAGTATGGGGGATATGTATGTATATTATTTGGAATTCTTCTGTAAGGAAGATTTATCTCTTCTCCCTTACTTTACTTATTCAAACATTTATTTTTTATTTTTATTTTTTTTGAGTTGGAGTCTCACTCTGATGCCCAGACTGGAGTGCAGTGGCCGCTTCCGGCCACCGCAGCCTCGACCTGCTGGGCTCAGGTGATCCTTCCCTTTCAGCCTTCCAAGTAGCTGGAACTACAGGCGCACGCTACCACGCCTGGCTAATTTTTTGATTTATTGTAGAGATGAGGTCTCACCAAGTTGCCCAGGTGGGTCTCGAACCCGCAGGCTCAGGCAATTCACTCACCTCAGCCTCCCAAGGCGCCGGATTACAGGCTGAGCCACCGAGCACGGCTCAAACATTTATTTATGTTGGTATTTAGTTTGTATATATCTATGATTTAGTTCCAAAGGAGCAGTAGCCTCTAGTTCTGGTGAAATTGCTTTTATAAATGCATTATTGATACCTATTTATATTTATTTACATAAGTATGAACTCATGGCTATTTATTTTGTTCTTTGGGTTATAATCCAACACCAGTTTATTTATTTTATTGCCCAAATTGTTCCAGTTTTGGCCATTTGGTTAGCTCCTGGTGTGCTGTCTCTTTCATTAGACTGTTTTTCTTTAACCTGTATAAACTGGCAACAGCATCTCTTTGAAAGGTGATTGGGGAAAAACGATCTGTCTTGTGAAATATAGATAAGGTTTTAGTCAATAGAGAGTCTCTATTGCAGGCAAATAAAGCCTTTTAATATGAAGGACACCTGTAGGAGTGTTATTTACTTTTCAGCTGAGAATAATAAAAATGAAAGTTATAAAGTGCCTGTCATTTAAGCTAGCTGGTGCTTGAGGTTGTATTAGCATATTTAAAAAATGTAATGACTTTTTTTTGACCCAGCTTAATGACACCACTGAAATAATAAAGACCTGGGCTCCTTCCTGTGCTGTGTACACATTTTCCTTTTGAATCTTTTGTAGTGCAGCATGCCTTTGTGAAAGACGGGAGAGAATGAGCATAGAAGCTGCCTGCAGGGCTAAGGTTTCCTACTGGGCTTGTTATCTCAGACCACTTAGTTCTGTTCCAACTGCCTCCAAGAGGAAGGTTTGTATGTATCTTTGTTGCTGTTGTTGTTTGCTCAACCTACTTTAGCTTGAGAAACAAGAGACAGTATGTTATATAGAAATGGAGGGGCAAAGAACAGAGTTCTTCAAATGCATCTCAGATTTATTTTATTTTATTTTTATTTTTTATTTTTTTGAGTTGGAGTCTCATTCTGTCACCCAGACTGGAGTGCAGTGGCCGCTCCCAGCCACCGCAGCCTCAACCTGCTGGGCTCCGGCGATCCTTCCGCCTCAGCCTTCTGAGTAGCTGGAACTACAGGCATGTGCCACCACGCCAGACCTGGACCTCATTATTTTCAACTATCTTTCAGGTCCAATGTTCTATAATTCATGCTATAGTCAGCCTTATAATGATTGCTCTCATGGTTTATAACTTCCAGAAAGTTATGGCCAATAGGTTAAGGAAGGAGTTAATTAGAAGTCACTGCTTTTTCAACACGGATCATGAATTTATCCTCAGGTGACAATATTGTCTATTATTTTCTTTCGGACACTTAATTAGATGTCATAAAGTCACAGGAATCCTTCAATACCAGTTATTTAATTCCTGAACTACTCTTCTCTTGCAACAACCATTTCTGCAAGTTATAAATAAAGTTATAAAGAACGCATCCTTTTCCCTATAATTTAGTGATAGCTTCTCAAGTTGGTGCAGGAAACATCTACCAACACCATTCTCATTAGGGAATAAGGCATTTGCGCACTTTCGTTCATGTTCAAGGCTGAATGGCAATTTGGGGGCTGGTATTCTGGCAGACAGAACAGCTGCTTGGGGGAGATTGTCTCGTGCTGTTTGCAGGGAGGAGGACATCTTAGAGGCAGGATGCTGTTGGAATAGGGGCAGTATCCTGGAGCCTTCCTCGGAACAGAGGGCTGCCTGGAACGGTGGCTGGAAGACGGTTATGGCACGTATTTTTGATTCAGTTCCAAGAAGGAAGTAGTCTCTGGTTTTGGGGAAATTACACTTATAAATGTGCTGTGAACACTTAATAATAATGTTAATAATTCTTCACATTTATACAGCACTATTATTTCCTAAATTTACTTTAATTTTCCCACTTAACCTTTTTTTTGGTTTTAACTTTGAGCACTTAGTCTTTCTATCACACATACATATTTATATCTACATTTTGACTTTTATGTTGATATTTAACATCTCTATTTTTGGCTAAGTTTCTCCTGTTTTGTTACTTTTCATGGGTGGTGTGTGGTCTCTTACTCTTATGCATATCTTGGGACTACCTTTGCTCCAGACTATAATATCAAGGTTGTTTGTATAGAGAGCAGAAATGGAGAAAGGGAGGCATGCTTACTGTCTGTTATGATAAAGGGAGGATAATACCTCCCTTTAGAATAAGAAACAGGCATGCTTACTGTTATAAAAGATTTGGGTTCCCTAAGCTCAGTATGAAATCTATAATGCAACCCACTGCTTGTGCGGAAGTCATCTGGCCCTATTTGCATCATTATGTGAGAATTTGGGCTTGGGACATTGGTGCAAGAAAATGCTGATGCTCTGGCTACTGCTATCACTGTGAGTGATAAAGTCCTCACTCTCTGATATAGGAGTCTCCTGTGTTCTGGCTTTCATGAAACTGGCATGCTAATTTGTTACAAATAGGGTAAAATCTCAGATTTTCACAGTTAGTTATTTTTAGTGTCTTTCTTATTGCAAACTCCTAGTGGGCTGCATGGAACCACTCGTTTTAGGAGATGGTTTTCTTTTGATTCATATATACCTTAGGTTTGCAGTAGTACCACAGAATGAGCTGAGAACTTGAATTAAAAAAAAACTGGATTCAAGTATACATTTGGTCACTTTCTGGCTTTGTCAGGTCAATATCACTGTGTCTCTTTTTCCTTCTCTTTTTTGTGTAAATGACCTACTTACAAAGTTATTGTGAAGATCAAATGAGATAGTATACACTTATGCTATCCAATATGGCAGCCACTCATAGCACTATGGTTTGAACGTGTTGCCTCCAAACTTCAGGTGTTGCCAATGTGATGATATTACTAGGTGGGGCCTTTAAAAGAACACTCCTTCCTCAGAAATGGGATTATAAAAGAAATTCCACACATTTGACAAGTTTGCCCTTCTGTCTTCTGCCAAGAGAGAACACTGCATTCTTCTCTGTAGGATATGCCTCTCACCAGACAACCAAACCTTCCACTGCCTTGATCTTAGGCTTTCAAGGATCTAAAATTGTGAGGAAATAAATTTAGGTTCTTTATAAATTACCTGGTCTCTGCTATTTGTTGTAGTGGCACAAAATGGTCTAAGAGACATGGATATTTACATTTTTAAAATTTAATTTAATTAGAGTAAAAATCATTCCTCAGTTACCCCGTTCTACTTTTCAAATGTTCAGTAGGCACATGTGGTTAGTGGCTACCATATTGGATAGAACACATATATAACATTTTGATTACTGCTCAAAATTCTACTGGACAATGCTGAAAAAAATTCTGTATGCATTATGGTGTATTATAGAAAAATAGTATAGTTTTCTTGTTTCTTTGCTATTATTGGGAGCTTGGATGAGATCAGCTTGTCTGCTTTACTGGTAACTTGTGACAAGTTTTAAAATTCATAAGTGCCAGGGAAAGCCCTAGGTTTTTATATACAGCATGCTAAAAAATTTTGGCAACAGATTCAGGACGGATGACAACTCAGCCTCATCTCATTTATCAATAGCTATATTGACTGCTGTGTTGGGTTTTCTAAAGTTGCATTTGGGCTCTGTATGAGAATTGTACTGAATTAATGAGTGACATTTGCCGTGGATGTGGGAAGGAACTGAGGAGCGTTCATCCTATATATTTGCCTTTTGTCCTATATTTGTTTGTTTACTTTGTATTTGGCTGTCTTGCCTCAAAAAGTAAACTTGTTTTGCTTTTCTGTTTGAATAGAGATAGTTATATTGTCCGAATCCCAAGTTTCTCATATTTGCTTTATCAATTTTTGCCTGCTTTTCTTTTTTCCTTTCTCAACAGGATGGGTAGGAAGGGGGCCAATGGGATTTTGTTATGTCTCTTTTTATCCATGGTGAACCTCCTTAGTTGCTAAGGTATCACCAGCCACAGTCTCATCTAGAATATAGTTAATTAGATTTAACTGTTTTTTAGCAAAGTGTTGAAAGAGTCTACAGGGATTAATAGTACTAATCAGAATTTGAAAGGGCACTGATATCTCTGTAAATATTATAGGATTATATTTTTATTTTTTCTTCTCAAACTGCTACAGGTGAGGTCTTACAAACACAATAGGAAAGGCAAATAATTTCACCTCATATGAACTCCGACTCCTGGGTGCTGGCTGCTAGAGTGCTGGGCTGAGCTTTCAGAGGTGGTATCTGGACTCAGCAGAAGAAAGTTATGACCAATTAGTGATCAGTCACTAGCAGTTAGCCTGGATTGAAACCTAAAGAGCTAGGATTATTTTATTTCTCTATAATTAAAAAAGTATTGTTCTTCCAAATGGCTACAGAGATCTTGAGGAACATCATCTTGTTTCAACCTAATTTCTTTTCTTTTCCTTTTTTTTTTAGAAAGCAGGATTTATTGAGAGGAGAGAAAAGCTCCCATAGTGGGAGAGGACCCAAGGGGGTTGCCCTCAATCTAAGTTCAATTCTAGCTCTGTCTAGAGAAGAACAAATTCTCCCAATTACCATGTTTATAGATTCAAGTTCTTATGAGAAAACTGGTAGAATTGTGATCCTTTATGATACTTTAAAAACTGTTTATAGGAAGAACAACAAAAGAGTGTTATCATCTTTTTCCATTTTAAAATAGCATAAATAGTAAATAACAGCCCTTTCAATACTGGAAATAATAAAAATTACCAAAATTTTTTCTATACATGTGAAGAGTGCCACCATAAATGTTTAACCAATAGTCTCACCAATTCTTCAGATGTTTAAGACTGACAGAGTAGAGAGTGGAAATTTTCTGAGGTGAAGATTTTGTAGAGAAAAATACTTCATGTTTAACACACAAAGTAAAAGGGGATAACAGAGGAGACATGTTCAGAGAAAGAGACTCCAGTAAATTTAATATGTGATAAAAGTCAGAAGTATTCCAGTACCAGAGAAGTAAGATCATTGCTGCCTCCCATTTCAACCTGAAAACACATGATTTTCACAGTCAAGATATGCTTTAAAATTTCCCCTTGTGATATATTCTGTAGAATTTGAAAGAAGCAAACAAATGCACACATTCAATTTTATTCAATTCTCCAAACCTGGGAAGGCACTGATAATTGGACAGATAGTACTGGGGCTAAAAGAGAACCACGGTCCTTGTCTTTGAGGTGCTCATATTCAACAGAGAAGCCAGACCTGAGCAAAATTAGGCTCATAAGAAGACTTCTCACCCCACGTAAATGGATCATTCCTAGCCAAAATGGTAGTCCTTATGCTGTCTCTACTGACTAGCACTATTTAAGTTCATTTGATCTGGAACACCTTCCCTCCTTTCTTCTGTTTTTCTCTGAGGCATCCAAATCTCATCCCATTTGTGGGTCTTTTTGGACATTCCTTATAGTTATTTGTTTAACTATCCAGAACAAGTGGAGACTTCAAAGGGCTTGGAAGTGTTAAACAGGTGTAAGATAAGGAAGTCCTAAAAAGTTCTTGCTCTTACTTTGATGACCATTTTAATGTTATTTAAAGATACATCAAGGATAAAATTGTTTCTAAAGCTTTCTTTATTCTCCCTCTATTTTTGGTGCTCCTATGTTGAAAACCCAAACATGTACTTGATCTGTTTTGGGGACTTAGCACTGTTTGGGCCTGTCTCTTACACTGGAAACAAAGAGCATCATCTTTGTTTCCTTGGTTCACAGCCCAGTAAGTGCAAACAACAGATGTTTAACAATCATTTGTTGAATGACTGAGTGAATAAATGGTAGTTCTTTATTGTCACTTGGCATACACTGTCTTTGATTGTTAATACAGTATCCAAAACAAAAAAGGTGTTGCTAAGTTATTGTCTGATGCTAATGCTGGTGGTGGTTAGCTGTACATCAAAACTTATGCTCCCCATTCCATAGTTGAGGTTTAATCATATTTTCTATATTCCTCTCCCCTGTCACCTTGCATCTAAGTCTGGTTTTGTGATTATTTCACATTAATAAAATGTGAGCATAAGTGATGTGTGCTATGTCTGGGCCATAACTTTGAAGAAGCAGAAATGTTTCTCCATGTTTTCTTCTTCTACTGGCTGAATGCAGAAGATAATAAAGCCATGAATGGTGGGACCACAAAGATAAAAGGAGTCGGTGTCTCAAATCACCATGTAGGGAAAGCTACCTCCCAATCAGGAGTTCCTAAGTTGAACCATTATCTGAGTAAGAAATAAATGTCTGCTCTGACAAGTCACTGACATTTCAGGGTTTGTTATAGTACTTAGGGTTATTCTGATAACAAATTGTAATTATGTTCTTAAAGTTAATGTCCCTGTTTTCTCTTGTTGGTGGCCACTTTTGTCATGGGTTAAGGTACAGTATTGAAACCCGAGTCGTGGGTAGATTCCTGATGCAGGCCAGAGAGATTTGCTCTACGCACTGATGCTCCAAGGCTATGCTTTGGTTTTAAGGAAGACTGATTGAGAGAATGTGGATAGATCAGTTCAAACCGGGTTATCTCTTTTGTGAGATATATCCTAGTAAGAGTAGAATTATATTAGCGTTCACTCTGGAAGACAATATTTATTTTACACATGCATATTCTGAAACCACTACTGCTTTTGTTTCTTAAATCTGAAGATGTAGCCTTCTGAGTTCTAAATACATATGCCCAATCATGGAATGTGTTAGAAAAGTGAAGCTTCAACTTAAAAGTGAAAACCATCAAAGCAAACACAACAGCAACTAAGATCCAAGTATTACCAGGAAACAGATCATACTGGAATTTCTTAAAGCAACAGAAAGGATAAAGTGGGTTAAAAATTCTGATTTGACAAACTTTTATAGTACCTTCAGAAACACAGTAAATAAAAGTTAATATAAATTTGAGTTTAATCAGGGGGATTGATCAGGAAAAGTATTAGATGAAAGTCAAATAATTCTAGAAGTATATATATTTTAAATAACAATAGTATTTTTGCAACTCAAGTTATAATCTTTGGCATTTTTGAATTTTATATGTTGGTTATTTTTGAAAGCTAATTGCTCAGTGACATTGATAGGTTTATTCAACCAGTTAGAAATAGAGAAAAGAATCTGGTTTGAAACATTTTAAGACTATTGAAATGCATTTCTTTGATGATTATTAGGATTGTTCTATGCTCTGGTTACATTGTCATGGGGAAGGAAATCACTCTGAAACTATACAAATCCAGTAATGCATACAGCTGTAAAACTAACCAAATCATTGGAAAATAAAATTAATGTGTGCAAGCTGAGATGCCAGTCTGGGAGTTGGAATTGACCCTCCTTTGTTTTGTCTTAAAGCATGACATGGAGACTCAGAGATTGGGGGAGTGAAGCAGCTCTTTTAATTTCATTCTTGCAGGAATGGGTGTCCCTTGGGGGAATAGGCACACTGAGGCAGTCACAGCCAGTGTATGTATGCCCTAAAGTGCAAGTTCATCCCCTGGTTCCCCATTGGTTGAGTACTTCAGAGCTTGCATCACTTTCCTGGACATCGTATAAGCAGTAACTCTGTACATATAAGGTAAAACACAAGCAGTTTCTACCCAAATAAGGTAAAATACATGTATGTCTCTGGATTCTGATTGGGTCTCAATGCCCACCAAAGGAAGCTTGCCAAAAGAGAATGCCTGCTAAGAAAGGAGGAAGAACCAGGAAGTGAAGTAACAAATTGCCATTTTGAAAATGAATAATCTTTTTTTTTTTTGAATTGGAGTCTCACTCTGTTGCCCAGGCTGGAGTGCAGTGGCATGCTCACGGCCACTGCAGCCTTGACCTGTTGGGCTCAGGTGATTCTTCTGCATCAGCTTCTAAATAGCTGGAACTATAGGCGTGCACCACCATGCCCAGCTAATTTTTTTTTTGACTTATTATAGAGATGAGGTCTTGCTAAGTTGTCCAGGCTGGCCTTGAACCTGTGGGCTCAGGCAATCCTCTCACCTTGGCCTCCTAAAGTGCTGGGATTATAGGTGTGAGCCACTGTGCCTGGCACCATTTTGTTTTTTACAATTATTCCCTTCTCTTTGTTTTTAAGTAATTTTGATTTTGTTTTCACTATAATTCAAGTTTGTTTTAAAATTTTCTAATAGTTTTTAACTTTTTTCTCAAAATTTAATTCAGTTTTCATTATCATGAGATTACCAGGGGAATGACCTATGGTCATTTTAATTAATAGCAATTTTTATACGTTTTTGGACTAAGCCTCTAACACAGGGAATTATGCAGCAACCTATGGCTGTTAATATTTCTGCTACAATCACAAAGGAGGTTAAGATTAAGGCTATTATTTTCTTCCACTTTTCAAATCAGCCTTCTAACCAGTTTGTAAAAGGATCATCAATTCCAGATTTTTCAGCCAATTCATTGGCCAGAGTAGTTAGCCCTTGTAGTGCTTTGGTGATAGTTCCATTAGGGGCTGTGTTATTTAGAATAACAGTACAGCATTTTTCCCCCAATATAATACAGACTCCCCCTTTCTCAGCTAACATCATATCTAAAACCATATGGTTTTCCCAAGTTATTCAACTGGGGTATCCAGTGTTCTACAATTCCTCTGACAGCATTTCTAGTATTATTAATAAATCTTTGTTGGTTATAGTAAATGTAATTAATTCAATTTACATTTTTTATTATCAGGTGACCACCAGAAGAGCAAAAACTCAAATCTTGCAGCTATTTGGTTTCTAGCTTTAAATTCATTGGGAACTCCTCAGGGGTCTCTTATAGCATCGATATATATATGTTGAGATGAAATGATCCTTATAATGATCTTTTGCTTCAGTTTTGAGGATGTAGTTTTGGGTTGGAGTGAAATGCCAGAGTGAATGGAACAGCCAATTGAACCAAAGAATAGGTTTCAGACCATTTGGGCAGTAACAGGTTTCTAAGTTTCCTTCCTCCACAGTATCACCAAACATCCACTTGAGGGACATTAAAGTGAGAGTAGTTGCCCCTGTGTACCTCTGAGACATCCAGGAGGTGGATATAGGTTGGCAGTTGCCATTTGGAAGTAGTGAACCCTTCCTCCCATAAGGAGAGACATGAGAAGTGATTCAACTTACCCATAGAAAAGAAAGGGGCTACTTTTAAATTTGGCTTCTGCAAGGCAGGGTGAAGAAAGGACAGATTCTTGCATGTCTTGTTTCCCCATGCATCTTTATCTCGGCACAGGGCTAACATACGACTTATTCTGATGGAGTCTGTATCCCAGCCAATAGGGAATGGAACCACTTGAGCCTGCAACTGTTCTGTGGTGCATTCATAGCAATCACTCTTATTTAGAGTGGATACCATAAATTTTATCCATTTCATCCAGGCATTTGTTTCCTTTTAACCAGTTTTGAGTTCTATAGTCTGTTTCAAATCTTTAATTTCAACTATGGTTAACTTTTGGAGATTATTATTAGGGAGTTTGTTATAATCATTGGGATTCAGGGTTGGTTTCAGTGTACCTACAGCTTGACTAAAAGAAGAGTTAAGGTTCCTTGAGGGTCTTGTCTTGAAACGTTGACTTCTAATCCAAAAATTTGAGGTACCACCTTAGGCTTTTGATCTAAAGTAGCAGGATCATTAATAGTTAGAAGTATAGGGTTACATTCTAAATTTCTACAGGCTGCTAGTGGAACTTCCTTAGATAAGTGTATTTAGGGTTTCAAGAACTGTAGGGGCTTCACTGTTTTTCAGGGGGTTGCGTTCACCGTAGTCTGCCATACATTATCCGAACTGGGACGGGGGTTTCTGTGGGTTTGGGAGGGTTCTTCAAAGTTTTCAAAATTTGAGTCCTTCTTACCTATATTTGATTTAGGACAAAGATATTTGTCTGCCTGAGATAATTGTTTTTGTTTCTCTAGGTTTCCATAAGGCAAAATTTGGCATGCATCCGATTTTATAGTTTGAGGTGATGAAGTTTTAGTCACACTGATTATCAAGCTAGAGTGAAAGGGATAAGGTTTACCTTTGGTTGTCTGTATATTAATGACCCATAAAGTTACAATAATAATAGAGGTCTGCAAGTAATGAGACATTTTGGTGGTTCTCAAGGGAGGTAACAGTTTCATGGGCGTTCAGAATTAAGAGGCAGGGCAATAAAAGCAGTCACTATAGGTAGGGTTATAAGAAGGACATTAGGAAAATTTATGGAGACTAAATTTTATTTTATTTTATTTTTTAGTTGGAATCTCACTCTGTCGCCCAGGCTGGAGTGCAGTGGCACACTCATGGCCACCCCAGTGTCAACCTGCTGGGCTCCGGTGATCCTTCTGCCTCAGCCATCCAAGTAGCTGGAACTAAAGGTGCATGTTAACCATGCCTGGCTAACTTTTGATTTATTGTAGAGATGAGGTTGCCTGGGCTGGTCTTGAACCTGTGGGCTCAGGCAATCCACTCCCCTTGCCCTCCCAATGTACTAGGATTACAGGCTGAGCCGCCACACCTGGCTGGAGACTAAATTTTAAGTGAACTTTTTCTTACTTTTATTTCTAGAAGTTCTATTTGAGAGAATTCCCACCGATCCTGTTTCTCCTTTACCGCAGTCCCTGTTATTGATTTTTTGACTTGGGTGTGACGTGTCTATCCCTTTTGCCATTTGGATAGTCATTTCAGTATTTAGGAGCACTTGGCATGGTCCTTCTCAGTTTGATTGGAGCTAGGTTTTCTTCCAAGTCTTGATTAACAGCCAGACGCCAGGCTGAAAATGGTGAACTCTGAACTCAAGAGGAGGAGTTTCAGCAAGGAGTCTTTTTAATTTAAGGGAAGATAGGGTAGAGGAGATGGCTGAAATATATTCTTTTAAAAATCAATCTTTGGTTTCCAGGGTTGGTAAACTTGTTGCTGTACCTAGATAGGGCAACCCATAAAATAGTTCATAGGGTGACAATCCCAAATTCTTTCAAGGGGCTGTTTTAATTCAGAGGAAAGCTATAGGAAGACATTTCACACAGGGGAACTTTGTTTTTAACATTAGTTTAGTTATATGGGTTTTTAGGGTTTGGTCCATTCATTCTATCCATCCTGATGATGATGGATGCCAGGGTGTATGAAAGTCCCATCACATTTGGAGTGCTGTTGCAATGCCTAGAAATACCTTTGAGGAAAATGGTTTCCATGATCCAAATCAGTGCTTTTTACTAGACCCAATCTAGGGGTTACCTGTTACAGAAGTATTTTTTATTACCCTGCCGTAGCTGTTGTTGTTGGGTGTGCCTCCATCTACCCAGTAAGATGATTAACAATAACTAATAGGTACTTAAATTTTCCAACCTTGGATATTCCAGTGAAATCAATTTGTACACTTGTGAAGGGTCTCAATCTAGGAGGTCTTTCCCTTTTTAATGACCCACTGATTACCTTTTCATTTATTTTCTGACAAATTATACACCCTTCACAGATTTGTTTAACAATAGTCTAAATACCAACACATCCATAGGTTTTGAAGAGTGCACCGCACATTGCCTGCATTCCCCAATGGCTTTCCTCATGCAATATAGTCATTAATTCCCTAATAATTGGTTTGCTAATCCTCTCTCTTCCATTGGGAGAATCCACCTCCCCTCCTTGTTTGGAGCAACCCCTACCTTTTTCACCTCTTCTATTTCCTTCTCTCATTCATACTTTAGGGCTAATTCTTTGTTCTTTTTCCTCTGTGAGATACGCCATTTAGACCTTAAGTTGACCTTGTTTTATCCCTACATTAAGACCTATCTGGACAATTAGTTCTCTGCCTAGGAGGTTTATTCCTGCTTCTGGGACAAATAAAAATGACCTCATCATTGTCTCAGTTTCAGCTTTTATAATCATGGGTTTAAATATAGGGACCTGGCATCCTTCTCTCTTTACTCCAGAGACTAGAAGCTTTTCTGGTAAAAATTGGACACTTTGGTGTTGGAAGGTTAGGGAGGAGTGAGCTGCCCCAGTATCAACGAGGAAGATAGTGTCCTCCTCATTAGATTCCACCTTCAGATTTATTGAGGGTTTCTGGTGGGGTTCTGATAAAGGGGAAATCCTGACCTCCCTATTCTGCATCTAGTGCCTTCAGGGAGACTATCTCTTTCTCCTTTTTAAATTCAGGATAATCTCTTTTGAAATGCCCTAGTTTGTAACAATGATAACATCCAAATTACATTTGATTAAATTTTCTTCTCATAGTTCCTTTTGGATTAAACCTTCCTTTAGTCTGTCCCTTTTGATACCCAAGACTTGCCCAGGGGGCGTCTCTCATTTCTTTTTCCAACTACCTTTTCTACGGTGCTTACCATGATTCTAGCTTTTTGTTTTTGTCTTTCTTCATCTCTTTTAACAAACACCTTTTGTGATTCTCTTAACAATTCCTTAATAGGTATTTCATTCCATCCCTCCAGCTTTTGTAACCTTTTTGCAATGTCTGGCTAACTTTTGGTAACAAAATTAACCTTTGGAAGGCCCTGTCCTACCAGGTCTTCTGGGTCTAACCCTGAGTACTTTCTCATTTGATCTCTAAGTCATTGTAAAAAGGCTGTTGGAGTTTCCTCCTTCTCTTGATGGATTTCAAAGGCCTTTGAGACATTTTGAGATAGTGGGGCTGACTCTTTGATCCCTTTAATCATCAATTCCCTTAAATTTTGCATTCTTACTCTATCTCCTGGTTATTATTATCCAATCTGTAGTCTGTGTTTGGATATTTCTGTTCCCCTGGTTGTACTCCTGGGCTTGGGGGATGTTCCTATTCCCAGATAGACATAACAGCCCTTTGAGTCATTCCCCTTTTTTCAC
>CAUYQG010222101.1:0-11917 GCA_963574415.1 Tarsius wallacei
CAGCTCTACGAGGATCCCTCCAGCTCACTGAGCACACATCGGCCTGAGACGCTCAGGTTCTGCAGGGACTTGGCCACATCCCAGCTGTTATTTACCTTCCCTGGAGTGCAGGTACCCCGACGCCGCCACAGGCTTCCAGACGTGAACAGGTGGAGGGGAAGGATGTGGCCTGGAACTTATATTGTATGGCACCTCTGGGCGAGACGGTCCCCAAAGGCCTTGGGAGCCAACAGCCTTCCATCAGCAAGTGTGCCGAGGCCTGCTAGCCCATCCCTCCCTCATGGGTAGCTGGAGAGGATGTGTCACTAGGCAGGCTCACATGTGGTCACCATGCTGGATTTGGGAGTTGAGAGCCCCTGGAAATGATGCCTAAGGCCGGAGGGCTATCCTCTGAAATTCTCTGAATTGCTTGTGAAGGAAATGTCTTCAAGGTGGTTCAGTCAAAGCACAGTTCGTGGTTGTTCACAGTTATATCTGGCTTCCTTCCCGGGACTTTGCACAGCCAGGATCACATCCGATTTATGCTGGAACACAGGCAAGGGAGTATTGCTGTCCCCATTTCATAGGTGGGTACTAGGAGCTCAGTGCAATGGAAACAAATATTGCCAAGTCCCACTACTTCCTAAAGCTGGGGGGCCCTGGTAGAGGACGATCAGCCTTGTTGCAGGGTGCACCTTGGTGGGACTGGCTATATAAAGGTGGTCTGAAGTGAAATGTTTCAGATAATACTAGAGACAGCTCAGTGGTTTTGAATAAAAGGGAGAATTTTGGAGTGTCTAAGGTCAACATGGGGGAAGGAAGAAGGAGAAATGAGAATCATTAAGAAAGAGGACTCTGGAAACCACCTGTGAAAATTCCTCTTCCTTTTCAGTATAATTTGTAAGCCACATTGACTTGTGCTTTGAGTTCTAGATTGCTTTGGCATTTGTAGACAGAAACCAGGGGATAACCCAGTGACGAGCACAAGCCCTTCCCTTCACAGAGTTCACAGGTATCTTAGGGCGAGGGCTGGGCTTCACGATGTGTTCGACCACCTCGTCTCTCAAGACAAGAAGACCGCAGAAAACAATGAGGCTACACCCAGAAAATCAGTGAGCAGCCAGCATGCCTGAGGAGAAGGTTCTGCTCCCGTGCCTGTAAGTGCAGGGATCTCAGAGCAAAGGGAGAAGATAAAGATAAAGTCACACACACACACACAGCCATCTGCCTGATAAATACCTGATGGCCGCGTGCCCTGTAACCACCTCTGAGCCCAGCATGTCGAGGCTGTGAGTGTGCCACTGCACTCCAGCCTGGGCAACAGAGTAAGACTCTGACTCCAAAAAAAAAAAAGCATCTTTTTTGTGTAGCTGTATCGTGTATATTAAAAAGTCAAAAAAAGTTACAGTAAGCTAAGGTTAATTTATTTTGAAGAAAGAAACATGATTTTATTAAACTTTGTGTAGCCTGAGTACACAGTGTTGGTAAAGTCCAAGCAGTGGACAGTGATGGCCTGGGCCTTCGCACTCCCCCGCCATCCCTCCCTGACTCCCCGAGCAAGTTCCATCCATGCTAAGGGTCCTTGACGGGTGGACCATCCTTTAATCTCTTCTACTGTACTTTTACTGAACCTTTTCTATGTCCCAGTATGTCGAGATATGCTCATCCAAGCCACAGTGTTTCAGTTGCCTACTGTATTCGAGGCAGTGACAAGCTGTCCAGGTGTGTAGCCCAGGGGCAGCGGGATGCACCGTGTGGCCTAGGTGTGCAGGAGACTGCACCGTCTAGGTTTGTGCAGGGGTGCTCCACGGTGTGGGCACAATGACAAAATTGCTTAATGATGCTCTTCTCAGAACATGTGCCCATCGTTAAGTGACACACGACAGTATGTTAATCAGGACAGCGGATATGCAGCTAATCTCAATACACTGAGAGAAACTATGAATCCAGTTGACACACACCCCACCTTTTCTACCCCTGCCTCCCCTGCCTAGTGACTGGAAAATGGTGTTTTATGGTCACTAGCCATTAAATTCCATTCAATTTAGTGTCAGGGTGTTTATCTAATATGATTTTATTTAAATTTTTTATTTTCAAATTGTGGAAGACAATTCAGGGTTGGTTATACAAACAGTCAGCATGCAGGTCCCCTCTGATATGATTTTAAGAGAGTTTTACTGAGTTGTGAACTCACCAAAATTTGAAGAACATAAAATTACATCTAAGGAAGAAATATACTTCATTGAACACTAAAATTATTTTTCTCTAGCGCAATTCGTCACAAGAAATTTACTAGTTCCGAACTACACGTACATTTATGGAGATGTTATATAAAATGTTGCCAGCATCAATAAACCAATGTCAACAGAAGATACTGATAGATAAGATATGGTTTTGCGATCTAAGAAAAGGTTTGAATGGACTTAATAAGATTACAAATGTCTCTCTTAGCAAAATATCTTAAATTTGACCAAGTTATTAAAATATTAAGTCTCTCTACGACCTGTTAAGTATTTTAGGAATGCTTTTTCATACAGGAGAATTTTTTGTATTTATTAAACTAAGGATGGAAGAGAATCTGAGATCTGGTTCGGTAGTCCTGCATTCATTCAACAAATATTCAAATGCCCACAATGCGTCAGGGACCAGGAAAAGCACTGACAAGGAAGAAAAATGAACAAGTGATAGAGAAGAACAGACATGTGCACAGCCAACTGTACTGAAAGGTTAAAGCACAGCAAATGAAAGAAGATGAATGCACCCGTTGCTGCAGGAAGTCTGACTGAGAAATTTTGGAACAACTTAACAAAAAAGCTCCCATGATATGGAGAAAAGGGGACGCTTCTACACTGCTGGTGGGAATGCAAAGCAGTTCAGCCTCTATGGAAAACCGCGTGGCAATTCCTCAAAGAACTAGAAATCGACCTTCCATACGACCAGCAATCCCCCTTCTAGGAATATACCTGAAGGAACTCAGTCCGTCTACAGAAAAGATATCTGCTCACGCATATTTATTGCAGCCCTATTCACAATAGCAAAAACATGGAACCAACCATGCTGCCCATCAAAACTGGACCGGATTTTTTTTTAAAGGTGGTACATATACACGATGGAGTATTACGCAGCCATAAAGAAGATCAAAATTATGGACTTCACGGCAACCTGGATGGATTTAGAGTCTATCATAATCAGTGATCTCTCACAGAAACAAAGAACAGAGTACCACATGTTCTCACTCATAAGCAGACCCTGAATATTTACCATAATACTATAAGAAAGGGATTGGCAGTAATGGGACACTGCCAGTCGGGGGAGGAGGGGGAACATATAGCATCAGTAAGAGTAGTTGATCTCAAACGAAGTGAAGTGGGAATCAAAGGGAGGTCCAAGCTTTACCTGTGCAATGATCACTTGCGTACCTAAATCTGAATTGTACCCCACATCTTTAAAATTAAAAAAAAAAAATCCCATGGAGGTGACTAATCCGTCCTTTGGAATCAAATAAGGTCGAGCCATTAAAAACTCTTGATTCCAAACAACAGAAATAAAACTAAGTTATTTAAAGCATATGATCAAGAAACAAATCAAAAGTTGCTATTTTCTCTTCAATTCTTCAAATTATTAGTATAAGTTTTTCCCAGGTTTGAAGGGATGTCAAGAAGCCCAGCATCTTCCCAGGAAAAGTTTGTATCTGAAAATGGGAGACCAGAGAAATGCAAAAATGGAACATTCACACCTTAACTTAAAGCCATTTGTGAAAAACTGGCTACGAGCGGAACCACACTTAGGTACTGGCGATATGTGTCAGTATGACTAATAATAATATTTACGGAGTTTCTTCAAAGTTCTCTGGAAGATTTTAGACACTAACGTCACGTGTTAAGAATGATTCTTCAAGGGCAAACAATCTGCTCTGCAGGTTCAAAATAGAATAAAAGGGGTATCCCATTTAGAGCTTCAGAAGGCCCTCTGGTTGAGGGCCTTGATTCTTACCTTGAAGAAGAGTATCTGTAAATAGGAGGAGAAGAAATTGGAACTGAAGCAATAACATCGTCAAGACGCATGACCAGCTCGGTACCACCTGGCCTCCTCACAGGAGCCATAACCTGGAATTATTATGTTCAGTGGATGCTCATGTCCATGTCTACACACGCTGAGGAAGTGCGGTTATCTTTAGGGCATAGTCTAGGCAACCATCAAGCTGTGTGCGTTCAGAGGTTTCCATTTGTAAAATGTTTGCATATTTAGATGTTTTTGAGGAAATACTCAATGCCCGACATCGTGATTGGGTGACACAGCAGCAGTTATGACATACAGGATCTTCTCACGTGAGGTCCAAGGAACAAGGGCGGCATTGGCAGGATGTGACGTCTGAGCCTGGGTGTCATTTCTTGGGAAACCCGTCAGATATTTCCAGATCTGCTTTCATGTTAAGGACACTAAAGTATGTCATGTGTATACACTTCCAAAGGACTTGGCATCAGTTCTAGAATTTTCTGTATGCAGCGGAACATTTATCATTAGAATTTTGGGACTGGTGATAGCAGTAGGGAAAAGAGGAAGACGCGGGGAAGAGGAAGAGTAGAGAGACAAGAAGAAGGGGAAAATGGAGGGAAATGAAAAAGGAAATCGCTGCACTCTGGTGAAGAGAATCTTGACTGCGGCTGCCAACACTTTGCATTGTCATTTTTTAAAACTCCCCCATCCATGATAAGATATCATCAAGGAGAATTGGCTGTCAAATTACTTCCCAAATTAAATTGCACAAGAGCATATCTCTCTGGGAGCTGAGTAAATGAGAGACCTAATTTTGTATGACATTAGAGATCATTTCATCCAACTTTCTCATTTTACACATAATGAAACTAGGGCTGAGAGAGTTTAAATGTCAGCTATCATATTCCACAGTGAATTGGCAGCAAAGTGTTATTGAAAATGATAATGCTATTTTATGGAGATATTATGTCAAAGCACAATAAGAAAGGAACTCTGAGATATAGAAAATAATTTCATTCTCTATTTTATTCCCAGAACTACAGGTCTTTGAACATTTCAAATGGTCATTGATTTTCATGATGATTTTCTTTCTTTTTTTCCCCCGAGTTCTGCTTGCTACTCAAAGTAACTGAGAAAGCAGAATTTGTTATGTACTCTTATCTGTTTTCTTTCTTGGATCAGTGGACCTCAATCTCCCATAAAATTTAGGTGACTTGTTTTACAAACAATAGCGTGAAAATTATTGGATCTTATAAATCACTGAATGTTAGTTGAGATAAAGGAAAACAAAAGCATCGCTCTCTCTCTGCCCACAAGAGCCAATGACTTTGAAACAGGTTATTTCCTTTTGGAAAACTCTGGTTATACATTCAAATTTTTGTAGTATCACTACAGGGACATGAAAAGAGTAGCTAAAATACAGTCATATGTGCCATTGCCTTAGTAGACTCTGGTGTGGGCATGTGTCCTTTAAGCGTTGGCCATCGCCATGTATCCTGGTTTTGGCCCCCTTCCCTACCTTGGGGAGGTGAATATCTGTCTCTGTCTCTCTCTTTCTCTCTCTAATTTACTTTCTAAATAAACTATATTTTCTAATCTAAAAGAAAAAAACAGTCATATTTTTGTGCTAAAGTATTTGAAATGATCTTTTTCTCTTAGATTGGTTATTAATGCCAAGTAGCCAAAAAAAAAAAAAAAAAGAAAACTCAAAAAATACAAAACAAAACAAAAAACAACACAAATTAATCCAGTTATCTCTTTTAAGTTACCCTAGGGGAAAAAGGTCATGTTTATTAAGGAAAACAATGAAGTCCTAAAATTGAATTTTGTTTTGTTTAATTAAACCAAGTTTTATTTAGCCCATTATATTCAAAATATCATCATTTCAACATTTAATAAACCCAAAATTATTAATGAGATACTTTATATTGTTTTTTCATATTTCATCTATAAAATGTGGTATATTTGTATCTTTCTAGAAAAATTCATTTTGGACTGGTCACATTTCTTTTTGTACATTTTTTTAGCCTTTAAATTCAAAGGGCACATGCGCAGTTTTGTTACCTGGATGCATTGCCCGACGGGAGGTTTGGGCGTCTATGAAACCCAACATTCAACAGTGTGCATGACTCCCAGCGGGTAGTTTTTGAACTTTTGCCATCTCTCCTTCCCTCCCTCCTTTAGAGACCCCAGCATCTTTGTTCCCAACTCTGTTTTCTTCTAATTTAGTTTTATTCTAAAGATCTGGGGTACAGTTCAGGATTAAGTATACATGTGGGTATCATTGTTTTGTTTTTCAATGGTCTAGTGCCATACTAAGACCGGACCAAACCACGTTTTATTTCATTCTTACACTGATTATGCGGAGGTATTTTCACATTAAATATGTGGAAACTGAGTTTCAGAGACTGAATCACCTTAAACTAGGTCGCAAAGATTCCTTTTGCCTTTAAAAATGAATGCTTTTAGATTGGCCTATGTGGCTTATGCGACTCCAAATGAATCCGGCCACGACCTGCATTTCCCCCACTCTCCATCAGTCTTTACCCTCCTTCCAGACTGGCCTTCCAGATACCAGACTTTGCCCACTTTGGGGCCTAGCAACTGTTCTTGCCTTCCCTGGCCCCTACAGACAGGCAACTTGTCACTTTACTCAAGTAGCAGCTTTATACCAACTCCGCAGAGGGCCTTCTCTGAACTCCTTACCGAAAAAGGATGGAGAAGCTTTCATCATCTCAGTAACCTGTGGCTTACTACTTATTGCTATATAATTATACACTCATTCTGTTACCTCACGGTCTCTGTGAAGGCAAGATCTTAACTTAGAATAATACCTACAACAAGTTAGATACACAGAAAATGTGAAGAGAGGAACACTTAAAAACAGAAGAAATCAATCAGAATGAGTTAAAACCAGGGTGTTTCATAATGTCCGTCCCTCAAGCTCCCTCCCCCTCTTATCAGTTACACTCTGCCACCCACATAAGCTGCACCCATGCTTGAATTTACTGGGATATCTCCCCTCTCTGAACCCTATTTTCCTCTAGGACTTATTCTAAATTATTTGGACTTATTGGTCAGCAGTTTATGCGTTCATAGCTCACCTTTCTGTCTTGACTGCAACCTCCATAAGTCAGAGTCTGTGCCCATGATAACACTGAATGATTTCTCACCGGGGACCCTGCCACACTTAATTGGCCAGAACTGGATGCAAGATACAATGGAGTCATCTGAGGGCCAGAGAGGGAAACCTATCTTGTGTTCAGGAGGCCAACCGGACATATTTGTGGATACAAGCAATCATTTGAAGAAAGAGAAGAGAGGAGGAGAAGGAAAACCAAAGACAGCAGGGAGCCAGAAGAGTAGCGTGAAAGCAGTCGCTGAGGATTATGAGTGTGGCAGTTTGGGGATATGTCAACCTGGTTAGGCTGAAGTCTCTAGTTACTCAACCTAATAATGTGGGTGTTGGTGAGAAGGGATTGCAGAGTTAACTCAAGCCCCTAATCGGTTGACTTCAAGTAAGAGAGCTTATCCTGGATAATCTGGATGGGTTTAAACTGGAAAGCTTAAATGGAGGGTTAAGGCTTTTCCCAATGAAGATTTGGAAAAATTTGCTTCAGTTACAACCCACTGAATAAAATAAACTGCCTGTCTCCCATGAAGAAAGTACTTTAAATGACATTGAAAATTCATATACCCAATTCCAGCCACGGACTGATTCTTAACTGCAAAATGTCCGTATGAATTGAACACTAAATCAAATGCAGTGCTATAAAAATAAGCAAAAGCTAAAAATTAGAAACGAACATATGAGAACCAGCCAGGGAAGCTGAGAAAATGTTTCTTCTAAAAAGCAAAACAGAATCAAAAGCAAAAACAAACAAGCAAACAAAAACCTTTTTTCTCAGGGTTGGGCAGGTAAGCACTCCAGGTAAATCACCAAAGTTCCCACTTCCCACATCTCCTTTGCAAGGGGGACTTTACTTCTAGAGGTGGCCACATTTGGACTCACGCGTCTCGGCAGGTGCCGTGGAGACCAGCTTCTAAGGATGGCGAACCCCGGCGTCTTGATTCTGGAGGAGGCTGTTGTATTAAAAGGAGACACCTGCGCATGTTGGTGCGCCCTTCCCGGGGGTGTCAGGACAAGAGGTCTCAAATGTCCCATGCCTCCTGGGATGCCGCTGCGTGTCTTAATGCCCTAGGAAGGCAAAACAAGGAAGTGTCTGGAGAGAGACAGGATGATGGGCCCAGCCAGGAAGAGCAGGACATGAAAGGCCATCAGCCCCTGAGGTCATCTTCCTGTGGCCATCTCACTTGGGAAACATGGCCAGGTGTTCCCTGTTCTGAGAAGAGCGTGGGAAGTGCCTCACTGGAGAACAGCAGGGTCCTGGCAAGCATGCACCCTCCACACCCATCCAAAGGTGGCTTACTCTCTGGGCCCCGGGTGGCCAAGCTGGATACACTCGGGCCAAGAAAGCACAAAGGAGGGTAAGGCCACAGGCCTGGCTTCAAAAGAAAACAAACTCTTCACAGGCCATGCCGACGTTCTTAGTTGCCAGCCCGATGATCCTCAGAGCACTGGTGATCTTATGAGAAGCCACGGGTGGGGAAGAAGCACTCTCATCTTATAAGAACGGCAGCCTGGATGTCTCACAGTGATGGGAAGGAAAGATGCAGAAGGAATCTGAAGGCGGATTGTTTCTTCGCAAACTAAGGCCAGCTTGAGTCTGACGTGCATACATGGAGGGAGCTTAAGAGCTTGGGTAGTTGGGAGAATGTTGGGTGTTGAATGCCTTCATTCATCCCCTGCCTTTTACTAGACGCTTGTCTCGATGAGGGCAAGGCAAGTTGTAGCCAACAGATCAAAACAGGCCCACAGTCTATTTTCTAAATAAAGTTTTATTGGAACAAAGCCTACTCTTGTGTGTGTATATATTTTGTTTGGTTGCTTTTCTTGCTACAACAGCAGAGTTGAGAACGGCCTGCAAATTTTTAAATACTACCACATGACACTTTACAGAAAATGTCTCCAGATCCCAGGGCTAAATGTCAAGGCTATTTGGAAAACTAAAACATTGCCCTCTCTTTGCTCCAGACCCAACGGATTTGAAACAAGTTATTTAAAAATAACCTGACACATGCTAAGGAAAAAGCATCACACCACGCAAAGAAGATGAACCCTTAAGTCAGCCAGGGTGATCAAGAGTCTAGAGAGAGTGACCCCTGACCTGGGTTTGGCTAACTTGCTTTTCCCGAGCCTACTCTGTGTCCGTTTCATTTTCTTATCTTCTTCCTTAACCTTCTCCATCTCTCTCTAGTTTCTGCCACCTCGCCAGCTCACTTTGCTTTTCTGGCTTTTTAACCACTGTGTTTTAAATATCAGTGACACTTACCAATATTTTGTCGATGAATTCTGGGTTTTAAGATATGCTTACAAGATCCTATTCTCTGATAAAATGTTAATTATGTATTCATATTTTATGTTAACCATTGTGCACACATGGAATTTGTTTTGGCTTATGTCGATTCAGCTATATTTTTTGTAATAAAACCAGCCAATCTTTTATAATAGTAATTATTGTGTAGTTTACTTTTTCTACATTATATTGGAATTTTGTTTTGCATTTACATATCTGTTTTGGTCTAATGCTCAACTCCACTTTGTTTTACTAATCTTGCGTGTCTCTTCTTGTGCCAGGACCTTACGTGTAGCAATTGCTGGAGTTCTGAAATATGCCTTCATATTTGGCAGGGCTCTGCCACTTTAATTACTCATTTTCCAAAGCCTTCATTTTTAAATTTCGTATTTATTTGTACAAGCGTACTTTAGGATAATATTGTTATCAAATATTTCTCAAAATGTCTTGCTGCAGTGAGTGTGCTTCTAATTTATGCACAAATTCGGAAGAAACTGACATCTTTACACACCAGCATTTTCCTAGTCAAAAACAGATACAGCAGGGGTCATGTTTTCTAGAATTAAAAAACTAGATGTTCAGAGAAACGTTCTAGGTGTAGGCTGCCTAAAATGTTCAATGGATAATCTAAAAACATGTATTTTGAAGTACATAGTTGATCTAGCAGAAAAATATTTTTAGAGAAAAAAATGTGATCAGCACTAATTTAGAGAGATGGACGGTGACCGAAGTTTACATTTGTCCCAGAGATGCTGGATCGTCCTTGGTGGTTTAGAACCTTGGTTTATAGGAACTGTCGGTCTAGAGGTCAGTAATAGACCAAGACCCACATGAAATAAGGTGTCTAGCTGATCAGAGACCCTGGCATAAAGCTGGACCCTCAGAAAGATACTTCATAGAGAATAAACCAGGAAAAACAAAAACGCTTATTCTCAGAAGATGCGAACATATTTAGGCATGTGGAGGGTAGTAAGAATAAAGAAGAAAAATTCCTCCTGAGACTTCCTGACTAGAAGCCTGAACTCATGCCTTTTTGCAGAAAGAATTCACAATTCCTTCACCAACTAACAAAATAGCAAGCAGATCACCTAGATGAAAGGGTCCCTAGGTAGAAATGCCTATACGACCCTAGAGTGACAAACACAAGTCACTCCTGGGGAAATACGCTTCACAGTCAGAAGTTAAAGACCACGTTTCAAGGCCACTAGGACCAAAAGTAAGTTTTAATATCAAATGGTAGAATCAGAGACAAAAAGTACTGCTGAAGTTGGGAATATCAGATAAGAAATAATTTGCTTAAAAGTTTTTACAGGGTATCTAACCCAGAGGCTATCGGCAATAACCTCTTGAAAAAATAAACAAAAAATGCAAGAAATGTTAAAAGTACAAAATAATGAAAATTAAATACTGAATAGGTAAATTACATATCATTTTAAACACAGCTGGAAGGAGACTAAAGTAATTTGAAGAGAGTTTTAAGAAAACAATGCAACACAGAGGGATGGGAGACAGATGCACTAAAAGAAATACTAAGCAAGGCAATAATAGAATATGTGTTTTTGAAACATCTCTCTAATTAAAATTCCAGGAGTCAGAATAATAAAGTAAATAACGTATTTGAAATATAGCTGGATAGATCGATCACTGAGTATTATAGACTCTAAATCCACTAACAAAGAACTGAATGCTACATGTTTTCACTCATGAGCGGACCCTGAACTTCTATCATAATTGGCAGTAGCGGGACACTGCCTGGGGCGGGAGGCACGTGATGTCAGCAAGGGTACCAAAACTTTACCTGCGCAATGAACCTAGCCCCGAATCGTACCCTACATCTTTAAAAGAAAAAGAAAGAAATATAGCTGGACCCTGTCCACTCTTTAAGGAAGCCAGAATTATATGTGCTCTATGTTCATTAGAGTCAGAAACTTCAGATACTACAAAAAATTGACACATCAAAGTATTAAAATAAAATCAAAGAATACTGACATTAAAGAGATACATGAAAAAGTGGTCAAAGATATAAATAAAAATAGCTTACTTGCCAAGAATTATAGATGATTTTGTAACAATTAAAAAAAAACTTAAAGAAGTCTAATAATATCAACAATATAAGGCAAGGAAGCAACTCTCAATTAAGACACATTTCAAAATCAATTTAAGAATTCAGATATATAAAAGTTGGAAAAGTTTACTAAAACAGAGCACCACTATGAGAATTATTAAAAATATACTTGAGGAAGACAAAAAGCAATATTACAATAAAAGTTAGAAATGAAAACAAAGACTCATGAAGAGAAATAACTAAACAGAAGGGTAATGCAAGAAAAATCAAGATATTAAACAAAACTACAATGACAACCATAAATATAATGAGAATATCCAATTTTTTTTTTTTTTTGAGTTGGAGTCTCACTCTGTCGCCCAGACTGGAGTGCAGTGGCCGCTCCCGGCCACCGCAGCCTCGACCTGCTGGGCTCCGGCGATCCTTCCGCCTCAGCCTTCCGAGTAGCTGGAACTACAGG
>CAUYQG010222102.1:0-18382 GCA_963574415.1 Tarsius wallacei
CTGGGACAGTGCAGGACAGCAAGAGACTCAACATATTACTCAAAATGTTATGCAATGTAAAACTCATGAATTGTTTCTTTTTAAAAATTTCCATTCAGCCTGGGGAAGAGGGGGCACACCTCATCAACAAAGGTACCTGCATAATGAACATTTGTGTATCTAACCCTGAACTGTACCCCACATCTTTAAAAAAAAAAAACTTCCATTCGGTATTTTTTTTTTTTTTTTTTTTTTGAGTTGGAGTCTCACTCTGTCGCCCAGACTGGAGTGCAGTGGCAGGCTCATGTCCACTGCAGCCTTGACCTGCTGTGCTCAGACGATCCTTCTGCTCAGCCTTCCAAGTAGCTGGAACTACAGGTGCGCGCTACCATACCCGGCTAATTTTTTGATTTATTGTAGAGATGAGGTCTCACCAAGTTGCCCAGGTAGGTCTCGAACCCGCGGCCTCAGGCAATCCACTCACCTCAGCCTCCCAAGGCGTGGGATTACAGGCTAAGCCACCGAGCCCGGCTCCATTTAGTATTTTCAGACCACAGTTGACCTCAGGTAACTGAAGCAGCAGAAAGTGAAACCAGGATAAGGGAGGACTATTGCATAGTCTTTTAGATTCTAGAAACATCAGGCTGGGCTATAAATCCTCCCTGAAAAGGCTCTTCAGTATTTTACCACGAGCCAATTCTAATATCATGTTCTTCATGTGAACGATAATCATTTTAAATCAGTATGCTGGATTTAAGTACATCTTCTCTATAGAGCAGTGCCCAGAGCTAATGGCAGTTCAGTCTCTAGATAATGTTGCCCCCACAAAGTTTACGCTTAGGCATTGAAACTATAATGAAAGACACTTAAAAATGTTTTCAGCCATCATAATCTAGCTAGATCCTTAAGCAAAGAGAAATGAGAGTGGCCGTGCTACCACAATTAAGTTCTTGGCTAACCTTTTTATCAACATCAGGGTCAGATGTGTGTTTCTTGGGACAAGCATGTTCTCCCTGTTCTTCAGTGTCAGAGCACTCAGAGGTTCCAGCATCTTCTGAATCAGAACAAGTCTTTTCTTTAACTTGACTTTCTAGGAGTGCAGGGACCTTGAAATTATTATAGAACAATGTTACTCTAAACCAACTGGTAATCTATTATTATTAAATGTGTTAATGCGAGAATTCTGATTTCAGCCTTACAGATATACTTTGGAAAAAAACATCCTGGCCAGGTGCAATAGCTCATGACAGTAATCCCAACCCTTTGGGAAGCCGAAGCGGGAGGACTGCTTCAGGTTGGTTCAAGACCAGCCTGGACAACATAGCAAGATATCATCTCTACAACAAACTAAAAATTTTAATTTAATTTTTTTGCGGTGGCTCACACCTGCAATTCCAGTACTTTGGGAAGCAGAAGTGACAGGATTACCTGAGTCCAGGGGTTTGAGACCTGCCTGGGCAATTTGGTGAGACCTTGTCTCTACAATAAATTTAAAAATTAGCCAGGTGTGGTGGTGCATGCCTATGGTTTCAGCTACTTGGAAAGCTGAGGCAGAAGGATCACCTGAGCCCAGTAGGTTGAGGCTGTGGAGGCCGGGAGCATGCCACTGCACTCCAGCCGGGGTGACATAGTGAGACACCTACTAAAAAAAAAAAAAAAAAAAAAAATTTAGCTGCACAGGGTGGGGCATGCCTATAGTTCTAGCTATTTGGGAGGCTGAAGTGGGAGGATTGCTTGAGTTCAGGAGTTTGAGGCTATAGTGAGCTATGATTATTGCATTACACTGCAGCCTGGCTGACAGAGTGAGCCTCTGTCTCAAAAATAAATGAATAAATAAAATCCTGTACTGAAACATCGAAATTAACAGAATCAACATCAGAGAGGAAGCTTGAAACTAGTCATTTCAGTAAGGTTCAACATGCCCAAATGAAGAAACTAGGTCTAGTACTGGGTGACTTAGATCAATTAACATCTCGTCTGCTTCTTTTAGCTAAGCAGGAGGATTAACTTGGTATTTGGAAGGATGCAAAATATATACAGAAGTAAAAAATAAAGATCTATCTGGGTGACTTTGCTGCTGTTTTCCTATGAACCATATTCTAGCCATAAGTTAATCCAATCAAGAGGGAGAACTATATTCAATCAAGAGAAATGTTGATTTTTTTTCCCGTAAAATTTAGCATGGCTTTTTCAAGCAGCAGGGAGTAGTTTTTAAAAGAGTGAGGTTTTCTTTTATAAGAAAAAAACAGACCTTTAAAAAAACAGATCTTTAAAAAACCAGATCTTTTTATACAAAAGGATTTTCTAGCTAGTTTCAACAAAATCTTTGTGCTCTGGAATTCAAAGTGCAACTTCCCTATAATACCTCTTATATGTAACTCAGAAATGCAAAATACTGAAATCCCCCCAGTTCAATTCTTCACATAGAAAAGACAAAATTTTCAAAAGGCAAACTATCATCATTTAAAGCTTTTAATTAGGAAGATTAAAAAAGTAAGGACTGCCTTTATTGTTGCCTAATTAGAATTACTTAATCCTTGCCCTTCTAAAATGTAATACAAAACAAGATTGTTTTAAGAAAAAAGAACACTACAGGAATCCAGCAGGGTAAGAATGCTGAGCTCATGAGATTGCTCTTCAACAAGTTACATATGGTATGAAACCACAGTTCACATTGTTTTGTAAGCTGGTTGTAAAAACTATCAAGAAGCACATGGCTATCACTGATTACTCTACAAAAAGATTTGAATACAAAAAAGAGAAATGCCTCACCTGCAATAACAGAACAATTCAGAGACAGAATGTAACATAAATACATTTCCAAATTTCAGTATTATGGTTAAAAAGAACACAAAAAGGGCATTTCTGAAAACATCCACAGACTTTGAAAATAGTTATGGTTAAAAATATAAAATATCATTAATTTAAACATATTTAAAATTTATTTTTGAGTCAGGAGTCTAATTCTGTTGCCCAGATTGAAGGATAGTGGCATGATCACAGCTCACTGTAGCCTCTATCTCCTGGGCTCAAGTGATCCTTCCAGGGAGATGGGATTACAGGCACACCCCACCACATTTAGCTTATATTTTAATTTGTGTAGAGACAAGGTCTTGCTATGTTGTCCAGGTTGGTCTCAAACTCCTGGGCGCAAGTCATCTTCCTGCGTCAGCCTCCCCAAGTGCTGAGATTACAGGTGTGAGCAACCATGCCTGGCCTACTTTAATTTTAATAATACTTTGTATTAGGTTTTATATCCTTTAAAAGAGTTTTCACATAAGCATATGGCAACACGTTCTTCATACCTTCTGAACTCCCGACAAATCCTTCTTCAATCCTGTGACAGTCTGGTATAGAATCTTGAAACCAAAAGGGAAAAAACAAGAATTAACATAAAACTAGTGAAATACACATACTGCACTATAAAGACTGTGGACTAAATGATATCTTCTGTGATTATAAAAAAGTATCTAAAATTAATCTCACAGTAACACAGAAATTTCATAATATGGGTATTATTCACATCTCCGGGTATACCAGGCCTAGAGGCCAAATCCAACCAGCCTGGTAATTTTTCAATCACTTTGATAACAGCAAATACAAACTTTGAACCTCCAATTAAGTGAAATGTTACCTGCCTTCCCCAATAATGTCATTCTTCTCTCTTTAGTAGACTTGTATCACAAAAGGTTGTATTCAATTATTACTGAAGTATTTCTAATTTCGTGAATAAAAATTTGGGGAAGTTTCTCTCTCTTATTATATAAGGAACTACACAGTAGCCTCAATTTTGTTTCTTGGTTTGCAAAGACTAAAGTATTTACTAGCTGGCCCTTTAACAGAAACAAATTTTTCCTGAAATATGTTAGTAAAATATATATGCTAACAGACCAAGTATAATAACCATTTATAGCCTAGATTTCTATAAGAATCTTCCTTTTCTGGTAATTATAGTCTGTTGGACTCACTGGGATGTGTTACCCCCCCCCGCCATAAACACTAATGGAGTCCCTTTCCATCCAATGTGCACAGAAGATATGTTACTAACAAGGGAACTAGTCATCCCACTAGCTCAGAGGCAAACATTCAAGAGGAGAGAAACTTAAAAGGCCCACACAGGTTTTAGACAGCCTCCTTCTTTTGCAGTCCTACTTGTTATATACAAACCAAGCTACTGACGTTGTCTTGTTGGGCATTCATAGCCAGGTCCTCTTCCTTCAATTTCATCATCATCTCCATATCCCTCTCGTAATTTTTTACTTCATTCAAGGTTCTAGGGATATATGCTCGCTTAAACACCTAACAGAGAAAAATGCAAAATCAGAACTTTCATATACTTCTCATGTTCTTGCAGCATCCTCATCCCCATCAGGTCACAGAAGAATCTACAGTCATCATCTTCTCCAACACTGATTCTCAGCCAAGCTGTGTGAATGCACTGGTGTTGCATCTGCTATGCGGTGTGCCAAAAGCAATGTTACTAATGATGAAACATTAAGCATTGCATGTGGAGTATTTTAAGGAAGAAGTCTACAGCCAATCTGAGGTTATCCTGAGAGTAACACTTGTCTTTCATTTGTGTTCCAAAAAGTTTTTCTGAGTAGGAAGGAAAGCAGTGGAATTACAGTTGGCGAGCACTGCCTGGCCTCGCCTTGTAAAGGAGCATGTTTGCACGTGGGACCATGACCTACTGGCTGCTACAGTAAAAAGATCAAGAGCTGCTGAGAAACACACCTCACATTCATCCATCATACTAACAGCAATGAGGGGGAAAAAGGCCTACTATGCATCCTTTACAAAAAGATACCTTGACTCCTAAAATAATCTTTTTACCAAAGTAAAACTATTTAAAATTTACAACTATCTCTGGAAACAAGTTAAGTCATTTACATATTCAAATTAGCAAACTAAAAATAGGTTTCTCCTTCTTGATTCAAACACCCTAACTGCCTCTTTAAAATGTTTATCCATCTAGGACAATGGGCTAACAGGTTACTGAGTAGACTGATATGATGGAATATAAATTATACAACCTGACTCAGTTAAATTATGTACCGTATTATCTCTCAAAAAAATTATCATCATTTTAAAAAATTCATTGCGTGTCTATTAAAATCAAGTTCATGCTAAAAAACCTCAAAACACAAGTGTTTCCTAAGATTGTGAACAGATAATAATCCTACCTCTTCATCTACATGATCTTGGCTAGACCTTTCTTCCTTGGTCCTTTGAGATGCTATTTCCATGGCCTTGGAAAAGAATAAAAAAAAAAAAGAGTTTCCTTCACATTCAACCTACAGACAATCCATCCATTTCCCAGTTTTAGTAGAAACTAATCTTTTAAACATCACCTCTTCACACTTCTGAAAATATTCAGTGAGTTCTAACAATACAGGTTAGTTCTCCAGCATGGACCTCACCAAAAAGGCTGCCATAACCCTGAAGTACAGGATAAGTTAACTTTTCCTTTTCTAGACTAGAGGGATCCCTAGTTCCCCTTCTTCAAAAGTAATACTACTTTTTGCCAATTTTTAAATTTTTAACAGAAGCATTTACTAAAGAAAAACTGAGACCCAAAGTATAAAGAAAATATTCCTTAATTCTTGAGCAGTCAGTAAAGGCAACTGCAAACTAGGCTGGCTGTCCGTAAGTCATGAGTAGACAGCTCTAATGCTGTTGTAGTATAAACCACCAAAGAAGGCTCTCTTTAAAAACATTAAAATTTTTAGAGACAGGGTCTCGGTCTATTGCCCAGGCTAGAATGCAGTGGAATGATCATAGCTCACTGCAACCTTGAACTCCTGAGTTCAAGCAATCCTTCTGCCTCAGCCTCCAGAGTAGCTGGGACTACAGGAACATGCCACCATGCCTGGCTAATTTTTTTTTTCTTTTTTGTAGAGATAGGGGGTCTCACTATATTACCCAGGCTGGTCTCAAACTTCTGGCCTCAAACCATCCTCTTGCCGCAGCCTCCCAAACTGCTGGGATTACAGGCACCCCAGTCTCAGAGAAAGTTATCTGAGTAAATAATGACTGAAATGAAAAAGGTGACAAAGATTTTAAAGGGTCCTCTTGGCTTGTAAAACTGAGTATCTGTTCTCTACTCTATACAGAAAGAAAGAATAGTGGGAGTAAAATTTCTTATTTTTAAGTTTAGACAATAAAATCAGTGCTAAATTAAAGAGTTTAGGAATAAAAATGATGTGCTGTTTATGGATTCAATTAACATATGTAATTACCTACTAGGTGCCAAGTACTGAATAGATACTGGTAATATACAAACAAAACTCCTACCCCTTTGAGTTCATCATCTAGTAAAGAGCGACAAAATTAAAAAGAACTTAGAATAATAAGAAGTGACAAAGTGTGACTACTTCTGTTATGGTTATGTAATATGAAAATAACCCATGAAAACAATGACTTCTCCCAAATTTCTCCTTGGGACAGCTTTGTAAACTGAGCTTTAAAGTTTGCCAGGCAGAGCAAGATAAGCAAAGGCAGAAGTGGGAAGGCATCCCAGCAAAAGGGAAACATGAAAAGGAGGAAGGATAAACCTGAAAACCTGTGCAGAGGCACATGTGCCATGTGTTGAAAACTCTATGCTTCAGAGGCTCCAAAAGATAAACTGGCCTACATGGAAACTAAAAACTTCTGTGCAACAAAGGATGCAATCAACAGGGTGAAAAGAGGACCCACTGAAAGCTATTTGCATATTATGTTTGATAATGAATATTCAGAAAATATAAATAAAGAACTACAACTAACAACAAAAAAACTAAACAACCTGATTTTAAAAAGGACTTGAACAGACATTTCTCCAAAGATATATAAATGACCAAGAAATACATAAAAAGAAGCTTAACATCACTGAGGGAAATGCAAACCAAAACAATTAGGATGGGTGTGAGCTGATATGTCACTATCCCCACCCACCAAAAAACCTCTGAAAATAAGAGGTGTTGGTGAGAGTACAGAGTACAAAAAAATCCAAAATACTAAGTGCTGGCAAGGATGTGGAGAAATTGGAACCCTTGTGCTCTGTTGGTGGGAATGTAAAATGGTGCAGTTGCTATGGGAAACAGTATGGTAGTTCCTTGAAAACTTAAAAATAGAATTACCATTTGATAGAGCAATTTCATTTCTGGATATACATGCAAAAGAACTGAAAGCAGGGTCTTGGCAAGACATTTATATACCCATGTTCATAGTAGCATTATTCATAATAGCCAAAGGTGTAAGTAAGCCAAGTATCCATCCATGGATGAATGGATAAACAAAATGTAGTATATACATACACTAGACTAGTATACAGCCTTAAAAAGAAAAGAAATCCTGTCACATGCTACACCATGCATGAAACTTGAGGATATACTGCTAAGGGAAATAAACCAAACACAAAAGGACAAATACTATATGATTCCATTTATAAAAGGCATTACCTAGTCTAATTCATAAAGACAAAGCAGAACAGTGTTTGCCAAGGGATGGATAGTTGTTTAATGCATGCAGAGTTTTTGTCTGGGGTAATGAAAAATTTCTGAAAATGGATGGTAGTGATGGTTATACCACATGAATGTACTCAATGCTACTGAACAGTACATTTAAAAATTGTTAAGATAGTAAATCTTATGTCTTTTACCACAATTTAAAAATTAGTCTGTATTTAGAAAGGCCCTGAGAATCAAGAAAAAAGAATTAATGACCAAAAAACTACCACATTTCTTACTAAACATTCACAAACTCTGACAGTCTATATAATCTTGTCAGATGATGAAAGTAAAAAAACCTGGCTGTCAAGTCAGTTCATGAGGGGGGAAAAAAAAGAAACCTGACTTTACCACTGTCTGTTTTAATATATTTTTGGTTCCTTATCTGTGAAATCAGAAGGAAAATGTCTCAGGAAGCTGTCAAAATGAATACACTACACTATGCAATTTGAGTCCCTCAGAAATGTCTCACAAATGCATATCACTACTGGTTTAGCTTCCTAAATCCAAAAATCTGAAGTGCTCCAGAATCTGAGACTTCTGGGGCACCTATATGATGCTCCAAGGAAATGCTCACAGGAACTTTCAGATTTCATGTTTTCATCTGGGATGCTCAACTGAGCTAAGTATAATGCAATTATTCCAAAATTAGGAAAAATCTGAAATCTGAAACATGACTAGTCCCCAGCATTCTGGATAAGGGATACTGAACCTGTACTGCTATTTTCTTTTTTTGTTGTTGTTGTTGAGTCGAAGTCTCACTCTGCCACCCAGGCTGGAGTGCAGTGGCATGCTCACAGCCACCGCAGCCTCGACCTGCTGGGCTCCGGTGATCCTTCCGCATCAGCCTTCCAAGTAGCTGGAACCAAAGGTGTGTGCCACCATGCCCAGCTAATTTTTATTTATTTTTTGTAGATATGAGGTCTCGCCAAGTTGCCCAGGTTGGTCTTGAATCCGTGGCCTCAGGCAATTCTCTCATCTCGGCCTCCCAAAGTGCTGGGATTACAGGCCTGAGCCATCATACCCAGCCACGTATTGCTATTTTCTATTCTTCTGTCCTCTCCCCATCTTACCTTGGAGAGGTATGCATCCATGTTCTCATGTGTAATGGATGGATCTGTGACAAACTCAAAGAGCTCCCGCACAGTCATGACAGCAACACCATGCTTTAAAAAGAAATCTGTCACAAGAAAAAACGTTAATGATAGATTTTAGGAGGAAAAACATTACTATTCCAACTGCTTTACACAGAAACAGAGATAAAAATATAAACCATCTCCCAGCACATGATTTACGTGTTACTACTCCAAACAATTTAGTGACAAGATTTAACACCAATAGCTTAACTGAGTACAGAACCAACACGCACAAATAAGCTGTTAAAAAATTCCAATTTCTACTCACCATTGACATTGGCACAGTCCTTTCTCAAGAACTCCAAGGCATGTGGATGGTCATGCTCTACGGACTGAGAAACGTCAATGATGTACACATCTCCACTGTGGTACCTTGTGGACAGAGACACAGAGGCTGCAGGATGCTACTACTTTACTATGTTCTGTGCTTTAAAAAATTCTATTCTTTTTCTTTTTCTTGTTAGAGTCAGGGTCTCATTCTGCCACACTGGCTGGAATGCAGTGGCCCGACCTCCTGGGTTCAAGCAATCCTTCTGCCTCAGTCTCCCAAGAAGCTGAGGCTACAGGTGCACACCACAATGCTCAGCTAATTTTTTAATTTTTTTTTTTTTAATCAAGATGGGGTCTTGCTATGTTGCCCAGGCTGATCTTGAACTCCTGGGCTCAAGCACTCTCTTGAGTGCTTCTGCCTCCCAAAGTGCTGGGATTACAAGCCAAAAAATCGTGTTCTTAAGAGCAAGGAAAGTAATTCATAAAATGACTAGTGTAGATAAGAAGAGGCCACGTTGACTAACAAATGAAAACTGAGCAGATTTCCAAAGTCCATTAATTCTGTTAATGATCAAAGTGGCCAATTCTGTGACCAAGGTCACTGAAGGCAGGGACTTCATCTTATACCATTTGGGATAACTATAAAACTACAAAAAACTACAAAAAATTGTGGTGGCTCACACCTGTAATCCCAGCACTTCGGGGGCCAAGGTGGGAGGACTGCTTGAGACCGGCCTACGCCTCATCTTTACAAAAAATTTTTAAAAAATTAACCAGGTGTGGTGGTGTGTGCCTGTAGTCCTATCTACTCAGAGAGCCTGAGGCAGAAGGATCGCCTGAGTCCAGGAGTTCAAGGCTGTGATACATTATGATTGCGCCACTGCACTCCAGCCTGGATGACAGAGTGAGATTCCTACTCAAATTAAAAAAAAAAAAAGACATGAAATAACTTATGGGCAGTTACTAAGAGACAAACATACTCACAGCATGTTAAATTCACTGAGATCTGCATGGACGAGCCTGGCATCCTGATACATTCTTCTCATGTACTGAATGACCTGCAGATATAGCTCCCGAGCCTTGGATTCTGACAACTGGACATTTTTCAACAGTGGTGCAGGCCTTGAATAAAAATAAAGTGAACTAAAATAAAATAACCAAGAACAAGTTTTCTCATTCATACTACAATGTTACATGTCCTTCTCCTCTAGAACTCATCATGTGAGCTGGCAATCACGTGTGGAGGAGGCAATCTATCTCACTACAGATCAACCATTCCAGGAAACTACCAACAAATAGGTGCTTTCCCAATACACCATGTAAAATGCCCCTCAGACACAGGGTTACCTTGCTGTTATTCTGAAACATTTTGAGACTTAAAAAGGTAGAATGAATCAACAACACTTATGCACTAATACAGTGGAGTCATGAAAAAAGATACTCAAATGGGAAGTAGTCATATGGTAGATAATTCAAAGCACTTACAAATCCAGTTCTGAGACTGCAATTACTAGGCCTTTCATGTACTTACATGTCATCTTTACCGATGAATCCCATGACAAGAACATGACTTCTCAGCATTATTGGTTCTGGACATGGTATCTCTGCTGTGTTTAGCCTGTGACATAACAGATAATAGGACAACTGAAAAGTTGAAGAGGCACTTAAATAAATTACAACAGCTATAGGCCACAAGACTAATATTGCTGTCAGGAAATAGCTAGCACCAAGACCTCTCAGTTGTATTATCATATTTCAGAAACTTTAAGACACCAATAATTTTAAGTAGCACCATTATGTACTTGTTACCTAGAACACAAAACATAGGCAATTAAACTATTACATCCCACAGTGTGTAATACCCAATCCAATTCCAGAAATGTTAAAGTGAAAAAAAGTGTGCATCTTAGAATTGATGAAATAGAGCTATGTTTATAATTATCTTTTGAGTTCATCAGCCTGAAAAATGCTTAATAAAAAGAGTTGAACTTAAATCTAATAGCTAGTTGAGTACAAGAAGATTTCAGTAAAACTTTCAAAGCAAGTAGTACTTGTTTAATACTAAAATATCCAATACATTGCCTGTGTATAGCACATAAAAAGCTAAAGGCACTGAAAAAGAGAAAAATAAATTCTGGAGGGAAAATTAATCTCAACTAGTCAAGAGGCCTTTACCTGATTAAAAGGCATTAGTGCAAAGGATATACAAACATGTCCAAAATCAGACTGAAATAAGAAAAGGATAAACTATGATAAACAAAGAGTTTAGGGCTTAAGATCTGTCTAAAATTCCAGATCTGTGAAAAAGTGACACATCATTATCAACAACTGCTTGTATCACTTTCCTGCTTAACATCCTATACAGTTCCTTATCATTCTCAGCATAAATTCTAAATGTTTTCACATGGTCTCTACAAAGCCCTCCAAATTATCCAGCTTGCTGAATAACTATGAATCTTGGCAGCATTCTTCTGTAATGGATTCTTAGAACAGAGAACACGTAGTTATTTGTCTAGAATTTTCTGCTTCTGCTTACCCCAGCAGATCTAATTTTATTAGAACTGAAGGCCATAACAAGTCCCTACACTTGGGCAGAATCATGCTGGATCTATAAGTAGAAAGGGCTCAGGCTGACATGCAGGGCACAGCACGTGCGCACACGCGCGCGCGCGCGCACACACACACACACACACAGTCACCTGATTAAGTTCCTCATTTCTTTTTCTGCCCAAGTTTTCACCATTTTTCTAGGGTTTCCTTTACAATAGCCATGACGAAATCTTGAACAAGAAAAAAAAAATTGTTATTTTAACCATTGCTTTATTCTGCTTTCATGTTTTAGAAAAATTAAACCCATTGGGGTAAAAAATCTGTGCTCACCTGAATTCTCCACTTACATACTTATCCCGATCTTTGAACACCAAAATAGAAGTTTTATAAATTTTGATTGCTCTGCTCTCTCCATCTGCTGTGCTAGCATGGTATACATTTGCCTATTTTAAGTCAAAAACAAGAAAATGAAGTTTGCATTATATAACTACAGTGTTTTACTTTTTCAATTTATTTGATTCTAGTCTCAAAAGTCACATAAACTGAAATAACACGGATAAAGAAAACTTCACTGTCTTTTGAAGTGTGAGTTAAACTATGAAACTTATTAAAAGGAACAGTAAATATATCTTCAATATACAAATGTAGTCAACAATGGACCACAAATACAATGATAGTCCCATATGATTATAATACCATATTTTTGCTGTATTTCTTATGTTTAGATACACAAATACCACTGTATTCCAACCGCCTACGGTATTCAGTACAGTAACAAGCTGTACAGGTTTGTAGCCCAGGAGCAGTAGGTCATACCATATATCTAGCTGTGTAGTATGACAGACGCTTATGATGACTGCAAGACCACAAAATCATCTAACAGTGAATTTCTCAGAATGTATCCCTGTCGTTAATCAATGCAAGACAGTATGGCAAAATCTAATTTAAATATATAGGAGAAGTGACTTCAAATTTTATATTTCAAATATGCAGGAAATACATAAGTAGTGATTAATTTTTTTATTTTTTGAGTCTCACTCTGCTGCACAGGCAATCCTTCCACTTCAGTTTTCCGAGTAGCTGGAACTACAGGCGTGGGCTACCATGCCCAGCTTCTTTTTTGATTTATTGTAGAGAAGAGGTCTCACCAAGTTGCCCAGGCTGAGCTCAAACTCCTGAGCTCAGACAATCCTCTCACCTTGGCCTCCCAAAGTGCTGGGATTATAGGCTTGAGCCACCACACCTGGCCTAGTAGTAATTTATAAATTGAACTTTACTGATAATTGCTTTCCAAAGAATAATTTGCTAATTAACAAACACCATGTCTAGGCTGGGCACAGTAGCACATGCCTGTAGTCCCAGCACTTTGGGAGGCCAAGGCGGGAGGGCTGCTTGAGCCCGAAGTTCAACACCATGCATGGTGACATGTGCCTGCAGAAGGATCACCTGAACCCAGAAGGTCGAGGCTGGGGGAAGCCATGATTATACCACTCAAGCCTGGTGACAGAGTGAGACCCCGACTCAAAAACAAACAACAAAAAAACACCATGTCTATCTTTCTCTATATCTATATATGAAGAAAAAAAAGGTCTGCTGACTCAGAGAAATGAGACCATAAACCCCTACCTCATTAGTAATTTTTTATTATGACCTAGGCCTGTCATAATCTGACTATGTAAGCTTACTGTTGGACACAAGTAGACACAAAGATACAATGCAGTAATGGTAATGAAAAGGCACAATTATGGTCAGGCAAGGTAGCTCGCGACTATAATCCCAGCACTTTGGCAGACTGAGGCAGGAGAATTGCTTGAGGCCAGGAGTTCGAGACCAACCTGGGCAACATAGAGAGACCTTGTTTCTACAAAGTTTTCTGTTTTTGTTCTTAACAGAGCGAGCATATCGCTCTGTTGCCCAGGCTGGAGTACAGTGGCACAATCATGGCTCACTGTAACCTTGAACTCCTAGGTTTAAACAATCCTCCAGTCTCAGACTCCCAAGTAGCTGGGACTACAGACATGTGCCACCATGCCTAGCTAATGTTTTTTTTGTTTGAGTTGGGGTCTCACTCTTGTCGCCCAGGCTGGAGTGCAGTGGCACGCTCACAGCTACCACAGTCTTGACCTGCTGGGCTGAGGCGATCCTTCCGCCTCAGCCTTCCAAATAGCTGGAACTACAGATGCACGCCACCACGCCCGGCTAGTTTTTGTGATTTATGGTAGAGACGTGATCTCACCAAGTTGCCCAGGCTGGTCTTGAACCCCTAGGCTCAGGCAATCCTCTCGCCTCGGCCTCCCAAAGTGCTGGGATTACAGGCTGACCCACCGTGCCTAGCCAACCTACCTAATTTTTTAATTTTTGTGGAGACATGGTCTCCCTTTGTTCTCCTGGCCTCAAGCCATCCTCTAACCTCGGCCTCCCAAAGTGCTGGGATAACAAGCATAAGCCACCATGCCCGGCTTTCAACAATTTTTTTTTTTTGAGTTGGAGTCTCACTCTATCACCCAGACTGGAGTGCAGTGGCTGCTCCCGGCCACTGCAACCTTGACCTGCTGGGCTCCGGGGATCCTTCCACCTCAGCCTTCCAAGTAGCTGGAACTACAGGCACACGCTACCACGCCCGGCTGATTTTTGATTTATTGTAGAGATGAGGTCTCGCCAAGTTGCCCAGGCGGGTCTCGAACCCACAGACTCAGGCAATCCACTCACCTCGGCCTCCCAAAGCATGGGATTACAGACTGAGCCACCGAGCCTGGCCTCTACAATTTTTTAATTAGCCAGGAACGATAGTATACATCTGTAGTCCTAGCTACTCAAGAGACTGAAGAAGGAAGACCACTTGAGTCCAAGAGTTTGAAGCTGTAGTGAATTGTGATCATGCCACTGCTCTTCGACATGGGCAATAGAGAGACCTTGTCTCAAAAAAAAAAAAGGTACAGTTATGTGCACAACTCCCTATCTAGCCACAAATATTAATAAAGCCAGTTTCAGGAAAACTGTATTAAAGTATCCTATGTATGGTTTTGTCTTTCTTTTTAAAGGCACATTATATCTGCTAAATAAGTGCCTTAGTTTCATCTGGTATCTGAAATAAGAAAACTAACATGAAAACATTCAGTCATCCAAAGAAAAGCTCACTTCTTTTCCTGTACTAATGCAGCCATTTATCTCTGATATGATTCCTCTAGTCAACATCTTGAACAAAATCATTCGTGTTCTGGGATCCAACACCTAAAAAGAAATGAAAAAAAAAAAATTCATAAAGACAGTACCAAATCTTTCTCACTAAAATCCTATTACAATTAGTAAATTGAAGAGCTTAATTGTACTATGCTATCCTGGTTGACTAAATGAGAGTCACTATTATTGTACTTTTACTCACTCTGATTTTTAATAAGTAAAATGTGAGGCAAAGGTCAAAGGAACACGAAACAACAAACCAACGAGTTCATCTAGCCATGGAAATCAAGGGCTACCTAGTTCAAGGAAAACAGAAATTGAGTCTAAGCCAATGTTAGCTAATAGAAATATAAATGACATAAGTAATATTACATTTTCTAGCCACCACGTTTAAAGAAGTTAAAAAAAGAAACAGGTAAAATGATAGTGTTTTACATATGTTGGGTAAATAAAATTTATTAAAATAATTTCACCTGTTTGTTTTTAACTTCTTTAAATGTGATGAGGCCACAGCTTGTTTTTCTACAGTCTGTAAACTAAGACTGGGTTTTACATTTTTAAAGAATTGCTTAAAAAAAATAATAATCAACAGAAACTATAAAATATTTAATAGTTGGCCCTTTCAAGAGTCTGCAGATCCCTGCCATTATAGATGAGTAAATCAGGGTAAGGGCTTCTTTCCAAAGTTAAGAGTTGACCTTGAGTAAAAAGAGTTTCAAAGTCCTCTTTAATAAACAAAAGGCAATTAATTTAAAGTCTGTTCTTGTCCATCTCTGAAACTAAAGCAGCCAAACATCTATATGCAATTTCACCAGCCAATAGCCCCTGGTGGCTCAGGTGGTCCCGCCAGCTCCCTGAAGTGAGAGTCTAAACTGGCCAAACTCAATTATACTTCAGGGTCTGTCCTTCAAGGGGGTGGCAGAGGTCATGCCAGAAACCTAGGTTAACGTAAACAAAATAACCTCGGAAGACTGCAGGACTAAAAGCCAAACTACAATCATTGCAACTGCAGAAGAATGAAAGGAAAGTGAGTGAATAAGCACTAATTTCCAATCTTTTGCCACTGCACAGGTAAGCAACGAGGGCAAGTCAGCTGGCTGAGTTAACGGATTCAGGTACAGACCTGTGCTTCTGCTAAATTGGTAGTTAGACAAGTAAAGGGCATAGAAAAGAGTAACATATAGATGGTTTAAGAACAAAATAGGAAAAGAGAAACGACAAACTTATAAACAAGTATATATTTTTAAAAGATAGCTTAAGAGTCAAATTATATACTCTCTCATTCACATAAATTCTGAAGGAGAAAAAGGATTCCCTGCCTATGTTATTTTAGGGTCTTTGGAATGTAAGGCCGCCTCATTGCCAAGGTAGATCATACTTCGTTTTCAATCACACAAAATAAATTGGAGGACAATGAAGACACAAACCCCAGACCCTGCTTCTGCCTAATGGTGGAATTCAATAGTGCAAACGGTTCTGGATCTCAGATTAGGTGTTACTCTTGGAGACTGGGGATGGATGGAAGGGGTGCTTATGTCTTAAACCAAGGGTCTGTGGGTGGAAGAGGCTACTATGCTAAAACATGTGTTGGTATATATGTGTATGGTGGAGAAAGGAGTGGTAGGTGGCAAAAGCAGTATTCTCACTCTATTGATCACTTTCATCACACAAAAAATTTGGCCCAGTGCTAATAGCCAATCACATCCTTCTGGATTGGAGAAATTAGGGGCCAATTTTTCCCCATTATTGAATAAAAACAAAACCAGCATAATTTCTAAACAAAGAAATTTAAAGGCATTACCAACCTCTCTTTCTCTCATACCCACACCCCCTGCTCTGTGGCAGATACCTGACCTATCTTTTGGGAAAGCTCACAAAATTCTTACAGACCTTGCTTTAAAAAGATTCCTGGTCTGATCATCTCTCTGCCTCCCCAAAGAAGAAGGGAACAGCACTGCATGGTGGCTCTACAGGGTCACAGAAGGACCATGACTCAGGCTTATCACTAATAGTATTATTAATAAAGCAAAATGTAATCTCTAAACTGGAAACTATAAAGAGGCTTAATTTATATAGGAGTAATTTTAGGTAACATTAGCATTAAGCAAGGAGGATGATATCATTCAAAGAGAAAAGAAATGCTAATTCAAAATAAGAGCTTTCAACACATTTAAATGGTACCTGTTCTACAGTGGCTCTGTCTGCCTTATCTTTGATGCGATACCTAACCAAAAACAAGAAAGTATAGTTGACACAAAATTCAGTGAGAAGCCAAAATAAAAACCTTGTACATTAATGATGTACACCATTTCATGAGAATTCCTAAATAGGTAGTTTCTTTAATAACAGATTTTATGATCTGATTGTAGAGTCTTCACTCAGTGACACTTTCTTCATTTCCCCTGAATATGCAATTTAGTTCTCTAAGGCAAAAGGGGTATGTGTGCCATAGGAAGAAAAAAAAGTCTATCCATATTTCAGAAGCATTAAATAAAAGAGTAGAGAAGGCAAAGTGAACTACAGTGAAAAAAAGTTAACATCGAGTCTGTTGTACTGTTCTTCAAATCTCTAATTATTGTATTCATATAGAAGGAAAGTCATTTATAAGGCTTTTTCTTTAGTTATTTTCCACAAAGATTCAACCTTTTTTTTTTTAATCACTTCAAGACAGTCTTTAAAGGTAGACTCTGATTTGCATCAGTTCACACACTGGGTGACTCAATCTAGCACTCTCCTAAACTAATAAAGGCTTAACCACATACCAAGATTCAGACAGACACTTTAGTGAAATAACAAATTACTATGGTGGTTCTTAAAAAGTTGATATCTCTTAGACATAGCAATAAATCAAAAAGGAAGTTGATTTTTAATTTCAGTTCTAACACTGTTAGTTGTATGATCTTAGTGTCATTTTCTATAATATAGTGATAATACTTTAGAGTTATTAGTACATATGCTAGCCATATCTTAAACAATTGGCTTTGTGAACAGAAGTGTAAACAGAAGCAGTTCTCAGTTATATCATTAGTTAGTTTTTAGTCGTGTCTTGAATTTTTTAAAAATACTTTGTGGAAGGGAATAATTCTTAATACATTTTAGAAAAGGAACATCTTTACATATTTTAAACTAAAATCTACAAACACTGTTACCCTCATGAGAGCACATTTGTGAATTTCACAAGATTATAGTTTTACTATGTATTTCTTAAGAAGATTCATTTAATATTTTCAATTTACAAAAGCATTTATGCTAAAACAAACAAAAAATAAATGTTAGTTTAAGTACACAAATGAACATCTTCTGCAAAAGAATTATGACCAAGATGCTACTTAGTCTAGAATTAATCCCTATCTTCCACATTTTATCATTAACATATTACTTACATATCTGCTTCCTTTTGTCTATTCTTTTCAGTGACTTTATTTATGACAGAATCAGTAACATTCAGTTTATCTAGAAATATGAAAAATCCACAATGTAAACAATATCTAAGACAAAAGAATATTAACAGTTTTGCTAAAAAGGATACTTCTCCCTTCTTCCTTTTCCTCTATATTTTCTCAATATTCTATTATAGTAGGATATATTTTAGTAACAAAAATAATTTATGTTTTATTTTTAAAAGTAAGCACTGGCCAGGCTCGGTGGCTCAGCCTGTAATCCCAGCACTTTGGGAGGCCAAGGAGAATGGATTGCCTTAGCCTGCGGGTTCAAGACCAGTCCCGGCAACTTGGCGAGACCTTGGCTCTACAATAAATAAAAAACTAGTCAGGCAAGGTT
>CAUYQG010222107.1:0-15922 GCA_963574415.1 Tarsius wallacei
GTGGTAGCGCGCCTGTAGTTCCGGCTACTCGGAAGGCTGAGGCGGAAGGATCGCTGGAGCCCAGCAGGTCGAGGCTGCGGTGGCCGGGAGCGGCCACTGCACTCCAGTCTGGGCGACAGAGTGAGACTCCAACTCAAAAAAAAAAAGTAAGAAAAGTAAGAGATAAGAAGTGTGTAATAAATATATTTGTTCAACTAAGGTCTCTGCTTATTCATTATTACCTATATATTTTAAATGATGGGAGAGAAATTTTTACTGACTAATAGTTCTTGAAGCTAACCATTTGTTATACTTTATGGATTGCTATTAAAAAGTTTGGAATTTTTTTTTTGAGGTGAGAAGTAATCAGTTAAAAAACTGAGAAAAATGTCCCTTTTATGGGCCAAATTGTGCAACTCTATAGTCACAGAGAAGGATGGGCAAAGACAGATTGATACCTTACTTACTTTTTATATTTTAAACCTTATAAGTTGACTTTTATTTTATTTTATTTTATTTTATTTGAGTTGGAGTCTCACTCTGTCGCCCAGACTGGAGTGCAGTGGCTGCTCCCGGCCACCGCAGCCTCGACCTGCTGGCTCTAGCGATCCTTCCGCCTCAGCCTTCTGAGTAGCTGGAATTACAGGCATGCGCTACCATGCCCAGCTGATTTTTTGATTTACTGTGGAGATGAGGGCTCGCCAAGTTGCCCAGGCCGGTCTCGAACCCTTGGGCTCAGGCAATCCACTCACCTCAGCCTCCCAAAGTGGGGGATTACAGGCTGAGCCACCGAGCCCGGCTGTAAGTTGACTTTTAAAAATTTCTTTTTCATTGAAATACGTTCCCATATTTCTCATCTTTGTTTACTATAAATTATTTGCCCTGATAATTCATAACCAGTTTTGATTTTAATTCTTTAGTTTTCAAACTTAAGAGCCCTGAAAAGAGTTTACATGCATAGAAAAATTGTAAGTAAATACAAAATTATCAAAGGCAAATTAATATTACAAGTGAATTCAAAACAAAACAAAACCCTCACCACCTGCTTCTCAAGAATAATCGTAGGCAGTTAGATGGGCTTATCTGGACAGCCACCTCCATTTGTCCTCATCAACATTAGAAACAAAAGAAAGAAGGCAGACACTCTGGGGGACAGTCACATTTGTGTAGTATTTATATTGCAACCTAACGTGCATTTACTACCACCCCTGAGGATAAGGAAACAGCATGAAAAATACCTGTGTTAGAGAATAAAACAGTAATGTCTTTGTTAATTGGCTCAATTATGTTCACATGTCTGCTCACTTCTGCAGATATTCATGATATAAGTCAGGAAAGTTCTCAGTTTAGGGATCACAAAGGTGTTGACAACTGCAGTAGGATATGAAATGGAAGGAGGAGTGCTCACTCTTAGTGGAAAGAAAATGTCTTAAGGCTCCATATTAGGTAATCTCTCCCTTCCTATTCTCTTTTGCTTGATGTCAGAAAGCACATGGAGGCCTCAACTCACATCAAGGGTAGAGATGGGAGCCCTCTGGTGTTTAGTTATTCTTTAAAAGGTGGCATTGTTTCTGATCACAAAATAATACTATATTGTAATGTTCACTGATGGAAGTAAAATTGTTATTAAATTTTCATAGTCCGTAGCAATTATAAATGTATTTCTGGTATGTAAATGTGTTAACTAAAATCTCACACTTTATATAAAATAAAGATCCATTTGAATAATGGGATTCATAAAGGACAAAGGGGGACCCAAAAAAACAAAAATTATTTTTTGTAGGGCAGGCCCCTAGTAATATACAGGCTTCCCCTCTAGGCAAAAGTTCTAGGAACCCATCGGCATCAATGTACCAGTTAGGGTGGTTGTGAGAGGCTGCGTTTGGCTTCAGTGAATTTTTTTGGAGTCTTTCAGTGCATTTGCCCAGTTCATGATGGATAATTTAGAAGCACACTTGTCTACACTGGGCTGAGTGTTCAACAGTTTTTGAGCAAAAATGGCATCCTTCCTATGTCACCCAGAGTAACTTTTTTTTTGTTTCCCAGGATGAGAAAAGTCCTTAAAGGAAAACATTTTGCCACTGTGGAAGAGGTGAAACAAAAAACGGCAGAAGCACTAAAAGTCATCAAAATTCCTGAATTCAAAAACCGTTTTGAGCATTGGAAAAAGCATCCCGATAGGCATATTGCATCAAATGGAGAATACTTTGAAGGTGGCAAGTTTAAACATATAAGAATAAATATACAACTTTTTAATAAATAAAGTCTGGTTTTGGGGGACCCTCCCTCGTATTACACCATATCATATATATGCAAGACTGTTTTTTTCTGAAAACTCATACAAACTGGTAGATGCCTTCATTGACTCTTGGACATTGGCAGTTTTGTGTGCTTTCCCTAGAGGTAAACTTAACTTTGTGAATCTATTTGGCTTTCATAAAGTTAACATACCACGTAAGACGAGGTTCTGGCCAGCCTGCTACGGAGCAGTGTAATTTTACATTGTCTTTCTCCCAAACTGTGTGGGAACGAGGTTTAATGGTAAACTCGGGAGCATGGAGAAGATGGTCTTCATTCAACTTGGCATGATATGACTCAGTTTCTTCTAGCTGAAAAGACAAATAAGCAAAAAAAATTAAAAAAGAAAGAAAGCAAAGTGACTTCTGGTGTTAAAACAACAAGTAGAAGCCAAAATTTCTATTATTCCATATAGAACCTCACTTTTACATTTAGATAAGATAAAATGTGTTCTCCTTCTCCCATTAATTAATTAATTTTTTAGTTGGGTCTCACTCTGTTACTCAGGTTGGAGTACAGTAACATGATTACAGCTCACCACAGCCTTGACCTCCTGGGCTCAGGCAATCCTTCTGCTTCAGCCTCCCGAGTAGCTGGGACTACAGGCGTGCACCACCACACTTAGCTAATTTATTTATTTTTTTGTAGAAACAAGGTCTCACTATGTTGCCCAGGCTAGTCTCCAACTCCTAGGTTCAAGCAATCCTCCCACCGCAGCCTCCCAAAGTACTGGGATTATAGGTGTGAGCCACCATGCCCAGCCTCCTTCTCCCTTTTAAAAGCAGATGTAAGCCAGGCTCGGTGGCTCAGCCTGTAATCCTGCGCCTTTGGGAGGCTGAGGTGAGTGGATTGCCTGAGCCCATGGGTTCGAGACCCACCTGGGCAACTTGGCGAGACCTCATCTCTACAATACATCAAAAATTAGCCCGGCGTGGTAGCGCATGTCTGTAGTTCCAGCTACTTGGAAGGCTGAGGCGGAAGGATCGCCGGAGCCCAGCAGGTTGAGGCTGCGGTGGCTGGGAGCGGGCACTGCACTCCAGTCTGGGCGACAGAGTGAGACTCCAACTCAAAAATAAATAAATAAATAAATAAATAAATAAATAAATAAAAGCAGATGTAGTTATTTGACATTTAACATTCTAAGCATGAGTGATATCGTTTATTTCTTTAAGGTGGATTTCTTAAGTTCTTCAAAACTTAATTTCCTTAAAATATAAAATTGCACAGAGTTTAAAACTATCATTTGCCTTTCTTTGTCCTGTATATTTTAATTACTTTCTTTTTTGTTTTCTTTAGTTTCGTTTCTCTACAAGAACACATAATTCTTCATTTGAAACAAATCAATCTATACCTACACATGCACACATCATTACATGCATGTCCACTTTTGTAAGTTCCACTAAATTGTCTTTTCTTACTGTTTTTCTCAGCGATAGGAGTTCTGCCTTTTCTCGAATTGCAACCTTCCTTGACTTCTTTTCCAAAGTCTCCTCCTGTTGAAGAGTGGATGTGGCCTGTTTGGATACCATGGACTGCTTGGATGCCGTGGACTTTTTCGATGTGATTCCTTCTTCACTAGCAAGAAGATTCCTCTGGGCTATATAAGCAGCGGCTTCTTTAATTCTTTCTTCTTCTGTATCTGTAATTCCACTGACATGCACTTGACTAAAACATAATAACAGCAAAATGTAGATGTTGTGTGGATGGCAGTGATAAGATTACCTAATTTTACTAAGTTTAAAGTACCAAACCTTAGACACTATGTCCTGCACCCAAGGAAAACCTGACATAGAAAAACCTAGTAAATCAGAGACTGACTTTTCATGAACAGAAGTGGTCTTCCCCTGAACAAATAATGATAATAATGGTAAGAGCAATAATAATATCTACATGGTCCTGATGCTTTTCACATACTTTATCTCATTTCATCCCCACAAAAACCGTATGAGGTAGACTATCATTTCTATTTTAGATATATGGTACCAAGGGTCACAGAAATTAGATAACTTGCCCAAAGTAATCTAACTGGTTACCTTAGTGTATTTAAATATGAGTTCACTTACAATAAAAGATTAAGTTATGACTCCTTTCCAGAAAGACATATTATAAAATGAGATATGGTTGTGTGCCTGTGATCCTGCTATATGACTATGAACTTGATCTGGAGTCTATAACTCAGCTGATGTAATGCATTCCCCAGGGCTGTTGCATGTATAAGTTCAAAATTTACATGAAATGTTCATGCCTACTGGATTTCTTTTAAGACAGTAAAGATGGTGTATATGTATATTAAGTGTGTGTGTATACGACATGACAACCTCCACTTGTGTTTGCACATGTGCTGATGAAAACAAGTTATCAAACTTGCAACAGAAATCATGACATTTAAAAATGTGACTTCTTATATTCATAATTGAGGATGATGGCAAGTAAGTGAAAACATCTAGAAGTGCTATGCCTAGCGTAGTTTATAATAGATTTTGTGCTGTGATTTATTAATGTTGCTAAATATATATATGTATACACACACACACACACACACACACACACACACACACACACATATTTTTGTCAGAGTCTCACTCTGTCACCCAGACTGGAGTGCAGCGGCATAATCACAGTTCACCAAAGCCTCGACCTCCTAGGCTCAAGCAATCCTTCCGCCTCAGCCTCCCAAGTAGCTGAGACTACAGCAGTAGCTGTCCTGCTAATTTTTCAAAAAATTTTTGTAAGCTGGGCTCGGTGGCTCAGCCTGTAATCCCGCGCCTTGGGAGGCCGAGGTGAGTGGATTGCCTGGGCCCGCGGGTTCGAGACCCGCCTGGGCAACTTGACGAGACCTCATCTCTACAATAAATCAAAAAATCAGCCAGGCGTGGTAGCGCATGCCTGTAATTGCGGCAACTCGGAAGGATCGCCGGAACCCAGCAGGTCGAGGCTGCGGTGGCCGGGAGCGGCCACTGCACTCCAGTCTGGGCCACGGAGTGAGACTCCAACTCAAAAAAAAAAAAAAATTTTTTTGTAGAGACGAGGTCTCACTATGTTGTCTAGGCCGGTGGATTATTTTTAACCTCCTTCAATGCCTTTGTTGCAAACCCCATCAGATGTTTTAGTGAGAGAATATATTGATTATATTAAATATTCTTTTGAAACTGAGTCTCCTTAGATCTCTTCAGTCAGAATTATATACAAAACGTATTTGCTTTTCTTATAAGAATGATTACTTCAAAATTTAAGTATAATACTGCCATTGTGTTTGCAAGCTTCTAGTACCCAAATCCATGCAGTTTGCTGAGGAATAGGACTCAACATTTGCACAAGTTTGGATTTTCTCATGGAATATTACAAAAAAATCAGGCAGAAAAAAATTCATCTACTTTGTTTCTGACTAAACTTAGTGAGTAAATTTTAGTTTTTTTCTCCATCTCTGCAAATATTAATAGGCTAGTTCTTACTATGGAGGTTAGTAATATAGTCACTATAATTTATGTGGGGGAAGGAAGATAGATTATTAGCTTAGTGTCTTGACACAATTATCTAATCTATTTTTGAATACTAAAGTGAATTAATTAATAAATGAATACACAACAAACCATCAGGAGAATTCACTTAGAATTCTCTATAGAAGTCAACATACAAAAGGGAGATTTAAAATGAGCTCTGTCATGTAATTCTATGTATATATTATATTATATATAATGGTTCATATTCCACGCTAGTCTTGCTCCAAGTTTTCAGTGAGAGAACTTTAAGTTCAAGTTCTCATCACCTCTAACACTGGGCATGTTGACACAGCTCCAGAGGGCAGACTGAAGTTATAGCCCCCTTGTCTTTCCATTTACGAAGAAGCTAAACTTTGAAAAACAAAACCAAACCTGTAATTACTTCACATGAGAACTCCAGTACACTTAAAAAAAATATGTTGGAGCCGGGCTTGGTGGCTCAGCCTGTAATCCCAGCACTTTGGGAGGGCGAGGCGAGTGGATTGCCTGAGCCTGCGGGTTCGAGACCAGCCTGGGCAACTTGGCGAGACCTTGTCTCTACAACAGATCAAAAAATTAGCCAGGCATGGTAGCACACGACTGTGGTTCTGGCTACTTGGAAGGCTGAGGTAGAAGGATCGCCTGCGCCCAACAGGTCGAGGCTGCAGTGGCCGGGAGCGTGTCACCGCACTCCAGTCTGGGCGACAGAGTGAGACTCCAACTCAAAATATATGTTGGACCTAGGGCAGCAGAGACATTCTCCTCAAAGTAAATATAAGGGTTGTCAGTGATAACTATAGTATAATCTGGGCACAAGAGCAAGAATGTGATGCCCCTTCCAATATCCTGCATACTTCTGACAGAGTCAGCTCAAAACCAGTTGCCAACAAAAAGTTAACTTACTGGAGTATAAGAAGTGGAATTTTCAGGTGCCATGCAGAGAAAATGGTATTTTCCAGAAGTGCATTATATTGCAGAGGGCATGGACAAGGGCCAGGCCAGCTCTTTCTTTACCAGCCAAGTGACCTTTAGCAGTCACTGAAGTTTGATTTCCTTGTCCAAAAAATTGATATATTAATATTTCTCCAGGGTTGTACAGAGAAAATTTCAAGATAGTTTATATAAGGCATCTGACATGATTCTCAGCAAATAATAGGTACTCAACAAATGTTAATTTCTGTCCCATTCTCTCCTCAGATTAATACTGTCAACACCACTGTGAAATTTTATTTTCAACATAGTAATGGAATATGGGAGAGAGATACATATACAACATAAAGGAGCCCAGGCATGGTGGCTTATGCCTATAATCCCAGTACTCTGAGAGGCTGAGGTGGGAGGACTGCTTGACACCAGGAATTGGAGACCAGCCTGGGCAACATAGTGAGATCTCATCTCCACAAAAAATTAAAAAAATGCAGCCAGGTATGTTGGTGCACACCTGAACCCAGCAGGTTGAGGCTGCGGTGGCCGAGAGCATGTTACTGTACTCCAGCCTGGGCAACATAGTAAGACTCCAACTCAAAAAAATAAAATAAAATAAAAAATAAAAAAATCAGGGCTAGCTGGGCAAGGTGGTTTATGCCTGTAATCCCAGCACTTTGGGAGGCCAAGGTGAGAGGATTGCTTGAGCTCAGGAGTTTGAGACCAGACTGGGCAACATAGCAAGAACTCGTCTTTACAAAAAAATCAAAATATTAGCAAGGCGTGGTGGCGGGTTCCTGTAGGCCCAGCTACTCGGGAGCTGAGGCAGGAGGATCGCCTGAGCCCAGGAGTTGGAGGCTGTGGCGAGCCATGATCGTGCCACTGTACTCCAGCCTAGACAACAAATAAAACCCTGCCTAAAAAAAAATCAGGGATATCAAAGACATCAGACAAAAAATAGAATGTTATCTCTTTACCTTCCTAATTGGGTTCACAGTAGTCAAGATACAAGTTTCTGACACAAGTCAGAAAGGAACTGTCAGAAGGGAATGGGAAGAAAATCACAGGGCAGCAGAAGTAGGTCACCAAAATTCACAACCAACTTCCTGACTTTCAATGAGGATCTATTTTTCCATGACATTTGCCCTGAGAGGATGGCCTCATTTTAGTGTCACCTTAGCTATGGGAATAACTCTCCATTCAAAGGAAAATAAACAGGGGATGTTCCAGAAAATTCCTGTTAAACTTTAATCTTGGTGTCTAGGACAAGTTTCCTTTGAACATCAAGACCGCTCAAAAAAATGTTTACATAATAAAGATAGAAAGTTGACATTATACAGACTTGTGATTTAGTGGATATTTTGTTTGATGTTCACCTCAAAGCAAATAGCAATCTATTTTCTATTGAACAGACAGAAGCTAGGCATTGAAATCATAATTAGATTTTTTTCCCTAATGAAATATAATTAGAAGCAAACTGACAACCAAGATATTTTTCATTCACCTAAGCACACCATCTGGGTTTTTTTGTTTGTTTGTTTGTTTTTATTTCACCCAACATTTTATAGTTTTGAACTTTTCACTTTATCCATAGTGTTCAATCACTAGTAACCAAGGCTCTGCTTCCTATTTCAACTAGTTACATAAGTAGCTTAAGTCCTAATCAGGCTCTTTCGTCATGTGGCCATCCTATGTGACGGCAAAGATTTCTGGAAAGGAAATTTCTGTTTCAAAATTAACACATCTTCCTTTCTTCTCTCTCTCTCTCTTTCTTTCCCTCCCACCCTCCCTCCCTCTCTCCCTCTCTCTCCTCACTTCCTTCCTCTCTGTCTCCCTCCTCTCTTCTTCTCTCCCCTCCCCCCTCCCTCCCCTCCCTTCCCCACCACCACCTCTCTCTCTCTCTCTCTCTCTCTCTCTCTTCTTTCTTTTTTTGAATCACCGTCTCACTCTATTGCCCAGGCCAGAGTGCAGTGGCACAATCTTGGCTTGCCATAACCTCAACTTCCTGGGTTCAGGAAATCCTTCAGCCTCAGCCTCCCCAGTAGCTGGGATTACAGGCACACACCACCACACCTGGCTAGCTTTTTGATTTTTTTATTGAGACAAGATCTCACTATGTTACCCAGTCTGGTCTCAAACTCCAGGGCTCAAGGAATCCTCCTGCCTCAGCCTCCCAAAGTATTGGAACTGCTGGTGTGAGCTACCGTGCCCAGCATTTTTCTCAGTGCAGGGTTTTAAGCTTCCTCGGACATTTCTCAGCCAGTATAGTAAAACTTGCTCAATAAATGTTACCTGCTATTATTGTTATCTTGACAATATTTGCTCCCCATTTCCTAATAATCAAAGCCAAGAAGAAGAAGCACACTCACCGTCCTGAGAAAATGGGTACCATGTAGTCACCGGGCAGATTTTCTTTCTCTTCTCCAGACAGAAAGCTGTGCTTGGCTCTCTTTGTTTTGGGGCTCATCTTGGATGAGTAATCATCTAACAGCAGACTGGAATCTGTAAGTCTGAAATAAACCCCTAACATTAGACAATAACAAAATGTATTTAAATATTCAAAATACCAATAAAATGAAGTTTTAACTTGGGAGAGTTTTTATAGCACCCCAGATCTCTAATCCTATCTTATCTTTTTCTTTAGAACTAAAGCAAAGATAGACCTCAAATAATGCACTCTATATAAACAAAAGAAAAATAGTAGTAGCAATCTTATGGCTACAGTATTTCATGGTTTTTCTCCCCCTTAAATTTTCAAGGGAAAAGAGTGACGTGTGTATGATAGTTTCAAATATACTTTACTGGGTTTTTTTTTTTTTGGTTTTGGTTTTTAATTATTTTTTTTTTATTTTAAAAATGTGGAGTACAAATGAGGGTTAGGTATATACATGGCCATAATACAGGTAAAGTATGGGTACCTTGTTGATGTTATGTGCCCACCCCCGCCACCTGGCAGTGTCCCACTACTGCCAATTCCTTTCTTACAGTATTGTGATAAATGTTCAGGGTCCATATACTTTGTTAGTATATGTTTGAAAATTAGGCAGCCTGCATAAATGGTTTTGATACACTGTACATTCAAATCCTTTTAGGGGATTGTTAAAAATGCACACTTCCCTGGACAAGATGCAGGAACATAGGTTCACACTTTGAGACCTTTGTGTACTGTAGGCAGACTCCTGCATTTGAAGGAACACTGGGCTCGTCAAACAATAGAGATGATAATATTTTATATGAACTCAGTGTCAAGGGACTCAGAGATTTACAGGGGTGTGACAAAGAACCCTTTGGTCAGTTCTTTCTTCCTATGCACACTGGTGCAAATGTACACTTGGAGATAGCATTCTAATAAATCAAAACATTTACTAGAGAGGTAGAAAACATGAGAGCAGAGATTGCAGAGAAAAAGGATTAACAAAACAAAAAGTATAGTCTTAATCTTTGTAGTTCTTGAATGAAATGAAATGCATTTCCATATAAGCAATAAAATATGGCATAAACTCTAGGAGTTCAAGGACTCCCTGAATTCAATCCATGGACTCAGGGTTAAAATCCCCCGGTCTACAGGGTGAGGAAAGATATTAACAATAGGGGTCTGTCTGGAAATTCTCTGTACTAACCTGATACTAGTTCTGTGCTTTTGAAACTATCCTAAAAGCAAAGGTTAGTATTTTTTAAAAGCCCCAGGCTAGAGAATATTTGAAGAGAAGGTGTGTGTGAATGGTGTGGAATGGGAAAAGTCAAGCTGCCCAGTTGAAACAGAAAACCTTCCAAACCATCCAGACCTTGACCATTTCCCAGCTTTTGAAAGTCATTTGGAAAAGCAAATGGGATCACCTCATTTAAAAACAGAAGACAGGCCAAACAAATACATCGTACAAATGGACGTATAATGATGCAAGAAAACAAATAACACAAAACAGTAAGGACTTCGAGGAAGTGCAGCGCGCTCAGGGGCTACAGGCCTGGGGGTGCAGGGTAGGCAAGGCCTTTCATCCTCTGGGAAGTTTGCGTGGAAATGGCCAACCTTTTTCTTCCCCACTACCCATGCCCTCCCGCAGGGGAGAATATCTAGCTCTTTTTCTAGGATCAGCATTAAAACTAAAGGTTAGAACTCTGAATTCAAGCTTGTGGTTTGGTTACCAACTGGAAGCCAGAGTGAAATTTGTTCCTGGCTGGCTGTTCTAGGCAGCAGCAAAACGACTGCATTCTATACCCATAGCAGATCGCAGAGTACAGGCTGTGCTCACACAGATCTAAGTTTAAAGTGGTAATTTCTTTCACCCTCTATTCCATTACTATACAGAATTAAATTAATTATGGAACTTAAGAGTTTCACTTCTTTCTCCATTTCTAAAACAGCTAGATTTTCTTTTTTTCTTCCATTTTTTACCCAATTTTTCCTCTCATATTACTTTAGAACAGATAGATTTTCTAATTTCTCTTCTGTTTTTCTGTTTTTGCTTTTCTCTTTATTTTCATCCTCGTGTCTACAGTAATAGTCTGAGTTCATATTTTTCAACATTTATTTACATCAAAATAGCTATGATTTGCCTTTTTTTTTTCTTTGAGTTGGAGTCTCACTCTGTCGCCCAGGCTAGAGTACATTGGCATGCTCACAGCCACCCCAGCGTCCACCCACTGGGTTCGACCTCAGCCTTCCAAGTAGCCAGAACTACAGGCGTGCGCTACCATGCCTGGCTAATTTTTGATTTATTGTAGAGACGAGGTCTCGCCAAGTTGCCCGGGCTGGTCTCAAACCCATGGGCTCAGGCAATCCACTTGCCTTGGCCTCCCAAAGTGCTGGTATTACAGGCTGAGCCACTGAGCCCAGCTGATTTGTCATTTTTTCATCATGCTATTTCTTTTTCTCATTATCCTTTAAGATAAATCTTTAAAATAACTCACGAATTACATAGAACACGCCAGAATTTGGGTTTTTTTGTTTTTCAGTTTTTTTTCTGAGATAGGGTCTCACTCTGTTGCCCAGGCTGGAGTGCCATGTAGCAAATGATTTTTAATAGTTGAACTTGGCCAGATGTTTAATAGCGAACTTGGTTCACACCAATAATCCCAGCACTTAGAGAGGGCAAGGCAGGAGGATCACTTGAGGCCAGGAGTTCGAGACCAGTCTGGGCAACTTAGTGAGACCTCATTTCTATAAAAAAAAAAAAAAAAAAAAATTTGCCGGGCATAGTGGTGCATGCCTATCGTCCTAGTTACTTGGGAGACTGAGGCAGCTTGAGCCCAGGAGTTCAAAGCTGCAGTGAGCCATGATCGTGCCACAGCACTCCAACCTTGGTTGCAGAGCGAGACTCTGTCTCTCAAAAAAAAAAAAAGTTGAACTTTATGCTAACGATTCACGGTATTCTCATAAGCTTCCACTTCATATTTCCTCTGGAACAAACCACTTCATAAAAAGCATTATAATGTTGTATATTATATAGCATTATTTAGAAAACACAAGATCTCCACCTTTATTATGCTCTCTAAAATTTCTTTAAGCTTTTGATTTACAATTTCAAAAAGTGTGTGCAAAGGATTAGACGTCAAAATACTGTGGGAACAGATGATTTAGTAATGCTAAGTCATTTACTGAAGCTCTCAAACAAAACTAAGTCAGAGAAACACAAACTTTGAAGGAAATGATTGTGACTGTGTAATAATCAATATAATTAATTGAAGAAAAACCATCAATAGTCTGTTTTGTCATGATCCATAAACCCTGAAGTCCAACATCTTACTCTACCAAATTTTAAAGTTGATTAATGTTTTTAGGGGAGTTAAATAAAATATGTAAACTGCCAGGGGAGGGAGGAGACAGGATTGGCAGTAGTGGGAAACTGCCAGGGGCGGGGGGAGGCACATTTTATCAACGCCAGCAGCACCACAGAGAAGAGATATAGCCAAGGTAGAGAAAGTACTCTCTGGAAATATTCCAGGAATTCAGAACTAGGCTCACATCTGCATCTAATTCAAATACCAAACAGAAGAAGGTTACCTGCATAATGATCATTTGTATACCTAACCCTGACTTGTACCCCACATATTAAAATAAAAGAATTTCAAAAAAAATTAAAGGCAAAAATAAATAAATAAATAAAACATTTTAAGATTTTAAATTTCTTTGAATTTAAATTGTAAAACTAAATAAGTGTTTACTAACCTCTTGAACTTTTAGTGTAACTAAATTTTGTAAAGAGTCTTCTGTCCAATAATTTGGTTTTTCAGTAGACACAGTTTAGTGATATGTATGGATCTGTGTAGGTCTTTTACCTATTAAAATTACACAGTGTTCTTTATCACTCAGCTTAAATCTTGAAGCCTTTTGAATTTCTATTTAAGAAGGCAATCAAACGGGGCAATAGATAAGGGTTGATTGTGTGTGTACACATGCCTCCATGCACCTGTAACTGCATCTAGGTAAATCTTCTTGTACTCTGTTACTAGTCGTACTATGTCCTTGTTAATATGTCTACAGTTAACAAATTTTAAATAAATATCCTCGTGTGTATAGCATTATCATCTGTGATCAGCAGTACCACAGAGAAGAGATATAGCCAAGGTAAAGAAAGTACTCTCTGGAAATATTCCAGGAATTCAGAAATAGGCTTTCAACTGCATCTAATTCAAATACCAAACAGAAAATATTATAACCCTCTGCTCATGTGATGTCATAATAATGCTTAACCAGAAAAGCCAGAACAAAACCATTTACAGAATCCCAGAGCTTGAAGAAAGCTCAGGGATATTTATGCCAGGCCCTTGACTTTACAGATATGGAGACCAAAGCCTAGAGAGTCTTTGTAATTCACCCATGTTCACACAGTGAGTTGAGTTGGTGGCTGAACTGGGACCAGCATCCATCTCCTCTCAATTTTCAGTTTAGTGTTCTTTTCACTACACCAGTGGTCTCCAACTTTTGTGACTGAGTACTCTTAATTAGAAAATATTGGGGGCATGCCACCTATGTATGCTTACTTATTATAAGTTCTATCCCTATACCACTGTATAAATATTTTCACTCTATGAAACATTCAATCAACAGAAAAAATTTAAAGACCACATTCGATTTTAAAAAGTGCTAATATTTCTTCCCACACCTCCATGGCTTACCTCTATGGACTCCCCACTTTGGAGTCCATAACACTATGGTGTACTGTCCTTAATGACTCTGATGTTGAGTTGCTATTCCTAAATTGTCCAGCCAAAAGTAAAGCATTAACAAAATGCATTAAACTGTGCCACCTCTTTCAGGTCCCCTCCCACTGTGGGAGATTTTCTGTCTTCTTAATAAATCCTACTTCCTAAAAAAAAAAAGCATTAAACTTTATATAAAGTGAAATGCTGGTCTCTTAAAGTTAGGTGTTTAGAACACCATATTATTTTGGGAAATGCTCCAGGTCCCTAGAATAAATAGATTTATTCAAATTTATGTTAAGTATAGATCTGCTTAATGACTATGTTACTTTCTGAAGATATTGCAACAGCCTATCAGCATGTTTCAGAAAAAGGATGCACTGTGGGCACTGTCTTTGCCGACTATGCTTGCAAAGCCAGCCTCACCCATCCTTATATGCTCATGGATATACTGCATTATTGGTTTCTCTGTCTTTTCCACTGCCTGTGCTATTAAAAAGATATAAGACCATTATCTTTATATCCTCAGTACTGTGTTCAGTGTTTGACACTGCTCCATAAATGTTTATTGAATGAAGTGAAATCAGTATTTATTCTCCCACAATCAGACCCTAACTCAGTGATTCTCAACCCTGGTTTCACATCACAATCAGCTGAAGAGCTATTAGATATTAGAGATGACTGATGTAGGCCCGGTGTGGTGGTTCAAGCCTGTAATACCAGCACTTTGGGAGGCTGAGGCGAGAAGATTGCTTAAACCCAGGAGTTCAAGACCAGCCTGGGCAACATAGCAAGACCACATCCCTACAAAATAAATCAAAAAAATTAGCCAGGCATGGTGGTACATGCCAGCTGATTGGGAGGCTGAGGCAGAAGGATCTCATGAGCTCATTACTAGTTAAGACTGTGGTACCCTGTGATCGTGCCACTGCACTCCAGCCTGGGTGACAGAGTGAGACCCCGACTCAAAAATAAAAATAAATAAAACTTTTAAAATGACTGATGCAGAGGCAGGATGTTCAGTATGCTGGAGTGAGTAGTTTACCAGTTCCTCTCCCTAAAAAGCAATAATATGGAATACCTTGTCAAAAACAACCCAGTCGGGGCTCTGAAAATCAACCTAAGGCATACACTATGCTGCAAAGCAGTTATTCATTGAAAAAACAAAACTACTGAACTTCATGTATGAGCAGTAGGAGTCCGTGTGGCATTCCTGCTTAGGCCTCTCCCATCCTCCACCCATAGCTCAGTCCATAAGGTAGTTCTGCCAACGTGGGAAAATGCGCAAAAAGGAGTGCTTGCTGCCAGAGAAGGCAGACTTGATTTGGGGCAGAACATGATGAAACCTCACATCTAGCAGCATTGTGAATAACAGTGGCAATATAGGTGGCAAACAGACAAGGGAAGCCCAGCAACTCAGCTAGCCTAAGGTTGAGATTACGGCAAGCAGCAGTTTGGCAGATCGATCAGAAATGTATTTGGAAAATAAGATCATTGTACAGAATCTTCATAGCTCTCCATATGTATCTGTGTAGGAAAAACTGGAGACGGCCAAGTTTTCCATACATTATTGGCTGACTGTAAGCTTGTGCACACGTACAAGAGGAAAGGCAAGAAAGCCAAGTCAAGCAAAGCCAAGACTTGAAAATTACCAGCACTGTAACTGTGCGCCCCCAACACATACACAGATTTACTGCCAGAGAGTGGAAACTCAACTCTCTTGAGATGTTTGGGTACAATATCTGATCATTCATTGACTGCCCATTAATCTATGCAAACACAATGTGATGTCTAAGAATTAAGGCTTTAAAATGAGAACAAGAGCCGGGCTCGGTGGCTCAGCCTGTAATCCCGCGCCTTTGGGAGGCTGAGGTGAGTGGATTGCCTGAGCACGCGGATTCAAGACCCGCCTGGGCAAGCAAGACCTCATCTCTACAATAAGTCAAAAATTAGCCGGGCATGGTAGCACACGCCTGTAGTTCCAGCTACTCGGAAGGCTGAGGCGGAAGGATCGCCGGAGCCCAGCAGGTCGAGGCTGCGGTGGCCGGGAGCGGCCACTGCACTCCAGTCTGGGCGACAGAGTGAGACTCCAACTCAAAAAA